>JAWDEX010000023.1:2051711-2072075 GCA_035221805.1 Trichilia hirta
ATAGCTTTTCCAAGTATAGTTCTCCCCTCATGCAAATGGCTAACTATACCAACCCAGCTGTCTTTAACTCCTTCTTTAGGCCGGAAAGTCACCGGAACTCTATTCGGAAACCGTCGAGGACATGTCAGCTTTGCCGTGCAGGAAGATCCACTGTCTGAACCAGTTTTGTTATTAGAACTTGCTATGTCAACTGCAACTTTGGTCAAAGAAATGGCTTCTGGCTTGGTTCGGATTGCGCTGGAATGCGAAAAAGGGGGACCCCCGCAGACCGGACGGAGTCGGTCAAGGAAGTTGTTCCATGAACCCATGTGGACCATGTATTGTAATGGTAGAAAATGCGGGTATGCAACTTCCCGCGGGTGTGGAGGGTCGGATAGGCACGTGCTGAGTACCATTCAAAGTGTGTCGGTCGGCGCCGGAGTTATCCCGGTGATGGAGTACGGAAGGAAGACCGCCGTGTGGGAAGGGGAGTTACTGTACATGAGGGCTCGGTTTGAAAGGGTGGTTGGTAGCCGTGATTCGGAAGCCTTTTACATGCTGAATCCGGATAACAACGGAGGTCCTGAACTCGGCATTTTTCTGCTTAGGATATGAAGAATTATTGTTGGATTTAATTATTAATTAATCTAATATATGTTTAGTAATTTTTCTTTTTAATTTTAATTAGATTATTTGAAGTACTATTGGAAGTTGAAATTAAGCTGTTGTACTTGTTTTGTAATTTTTAATAAATCAATGTATGAATGTACAAGGGTTGGTTTTGTATTGTATGTTGTTTCCAGATGATTTTTTTTAGACAATTTTGACGTTTTCATAACAATCCAAAATTTGAGATAGTCGACATCTCATTGTACGTGCCTAAGCATGCGCACACATGCTTTTATGAAATTAAACAAAGTAATTAGCACGCCTATGGCCTCACTAAAAATATATATTTGAATGGGGGATCACGAAAACCAAAGTTCCCTAAAATAAAATTTTAATCATTAATTTGATTATTTTGAATGAAAGTTAGGACTTTTTTTTTTTTTTTTTTTTTTTCTTAAATTCATAATTTTGCAAGATAGTACCAAATTATACATAATTAAATTCATAATTATTTATTTATCTTGTTGATGATATATGGCCACATCAAACACTTTACCATGTTTTTATGTACTTAACAAATAAGTTCATTGGATAACAATCGTCAAAACTAGCATATCTTTGCTGTTAATTATGGCCTAAAACACTGGCGATCAAGCCCCAATCGTGCGCATCGTCGTGCTCAATTCGTTGCCGACTGCAACATGTTGTACCATATGACGACCACCAATGAATTCGCGTTATCAGAGCTTCCACATTTGATCATTTATTCTTAGTTACCCGTTATCTTCACGAGCTCCATTGACAAACGCATTCAAATGTGGTCAAAACAAAAGTTACAAAGGGAATCCATCAGCGCGTCTATTTTCATAATACAAATTCCAAATCTAATTATAAATGACAGATGTATTGATACGAAATCATTAGTCTACCCATATATTTATTTATAATAGCGAAAATGTAAATATTTATCTAAGTCAACTCACCTATTTATGTATAATAATGAAAGCGAAAATATCTATTTACATGGTTTCACCTAAAAAATGGACAGGTCTAATCACACCTAAAAGAGCCAAAAAAAAAAATGAGTAAGAGTTGCTGTAGACACTCGAAGATGAAAATCTCAAGTGAGTTGGTGTAATATTATTATTGACATACAAAAGATGCCTTACAAAAATTTCTAAATTATGAATCTAATTTAAAATCTTGGTTACATTAATTGCTTACATTTTTTGGAGTATAACAAATGGGACAACAAAGGTGTAAGATTCATGCAAAGGTGAAAACATATCCTAACAAGTGAGTGAGGCTCTTAGAAATTAGAAGCTTTAAACGAATGTTTGTATTAAGGTTGTCTCAAATGTAACTAAGAATACATCAAAATTATATATCATAGTACTTGAATAGCTCATACAACATGAAGCCTTTGCATACATAGATAGTGAAGCTAATCGATAACATAATAACTTAACATTTTTTTTTTTTTTTTTCTGAATAAATACTTTCATTCGTAGAAATCAAACAAAGATACAGAAAGTTATTCATACAGCAAAGCTAAAATTACTTCAATTTTCAATACCATCACAAATATACTAACAAATAAGAATAAAAACTAATTGTACAAACAACACTTGCTCAAAATAATGCAGAGCATGTCCGACGCCTGACATGGATATGTCCGGTGTCGGACACACAAGAATTGAAAAAGCTGTAGGAAGGATAGAACACAACCATCCCATAGAGAGGGGACAAGTCCGGCGTTGGATGACAAGCAATTGCATTGTATGTGAAGGAACAACGCCAGATGAAGGAGGACTGCAAGGGCAGAAGGAAACCGACTCCTGTGTTGGAGGTATCCGGCGTTGATTCTATGCTGAAAATGTCGAGAATTTTATTTTTTTACCTTACTAGAATTTTCATTTTTTTTTTTCATTTTCCTAATTTATTCTCTTTATGTATTTTAAGAATATATTTGTAATTACTCAAACTCTAAGTTTTGACTATAAATACGGAGTTTAAAACTTGTTGACGTATCTTTTTGTGAAACTTACTAAACATTTCAAATTCTCAAATTTTAAATTTTTTGATTTCTAGAATTTTATATCCAACTTAACACACTTGATCAATTTCAAATTGTCAATCAAATTTAATTTTGTGTTGGACTTGTTAAATATGCTTACAAACTGTGTCATGAAAGAATACACATTACAATTTCGAACACTTCATAATTGAGTACACTTTCATCTTAAACTCCACTACTATAGTTGATACTCTTTGAATGAAATAACAGAAACTTTCGTACAAAGATTATCTTATATAGCCAAAATCTTCCAGATCTAATCTGGAAAAGCTCCAAACCCATAAAATTTACTTCCAAAAACACACAGTAATAACAAAACCACCTAAATTTGAATCATAGACATCACATTTAAAAAGTCCCTCTCTAACAACAATAAACTACCCAACATCCATCCAATTGAACACCACAGATCAACAGATTGAAGTTAACTTTCATTCTTTCTTCTGTTTCCCAAACAGGAGAAAAAGAAGGTAACCGTTTATTTAAAAGAAAAAAATGTAAAAAAAAAAAAGGGATGAAAAGCTAGAAAAAGGAGGATATAAAGGTGAAAAAAAGAGGGTTGAGGTTTCCACTCCCTCTTGAGTGAGATTTTTTTTTTTTAATTATATTTAGAGAATGTTCTAAAGTTGTTTAGTTTATAATGTTGTAACTAATGAATAGATTATGTTCTATTCTTTGATTTTTCTTTTCTTGTAATCAAACTATTGAACAATATTAACACGATAGATATATCAGTAGTTGGATGGTACAATATCGAAGTTGTAAAATTTTAAAAAAATTTACAATGCTATGAAAAGAGAGTAAAAAATTGATCATAAAATTCACATTGGATCTGCACTTGGTGTGTGTGTTTCATATTCTAACTATAATATAACATTTGCTAAGGAAAAGTGCCACACAGCGCATCTTTGATTATTTTAAACGTTGGAAAATATTTGGATAATATGCGGCTTGAAAATTGGAAAACAACCTTACATCTTTCTTTCTATGAATTGTTAAACATTTCCAAAATTCATGGAAAAATGTCACAATTGTGATATGCTTTCCATATGCTCCAATGCTGTTCATCTATAGATAAAAATTAAAATATTAAACATTATTTAATAAATAAATAAGTCTCATAAAAAATTAGTGTTATAAATTTTTTTTTTCAACTTTATTTATAAAATTAAGTGAGACTAGCAATATAAAGCATACGCTAAATGAGGTCGAATTTAAGCTAGAAATTGAAAAAAAAAAAAAAAAGATGAATATATAAGATAAATAAATGAGTAAAAAATTGTGCTCAAAACACAATTTCGATTTAGAACACGACGTATACTACACTCATCATCATAAAGTCGGTGCTAAATGTTTAATTTAGTGCTTCATGCACAATTGTCACAAAGAATTACATTATAAAGTTGTGATATATATTTTCATCCTATTGAACAAATGGGTATGGTTAATTAGTAATATACTTACGCCTCTAATATCTCCTAATATATTTTTCTGCCCATGAAATGAAATGGAACAGCGCATGCATACGATGGCAGGCTAGCTAGCTGGCAAATGAAAGACAAGGGTTTCCTTTCCATTTCTAGATAGAGAAAGGACGAAATTTATTAACAATACAAAGCATGCATGGCAGTTGAGTACTTTAATCTAACTGGTTCTTCTTCGTCTAAAACCGCATAGCAGATCAAGACCACATGATATGCCCTATAAACAATCTAATAATCTTATAATAATCTATGGTTATATGAAAGTGATCACTCATCGATATATCCAAGCTGAATATGCGCTGACAAGTGCAGGGCATTACAACTAAGAAAACTTATTATATTAAGAGAATGTATATATGTCGAAGATTTGAGAAGCAGGCAGGATTGTTCGAGATTCATGGGTTAAGGGATGAGATTATTTTGGGGGGAAGAAGTTATTTTTCAGATATTTCTGCAACTGATGTTTTCTCTTCTTTATAAAATTTTAATTAGCTAAGGATCAATTTCCACTCTCTTTTATGATTGAGTCATTTCCAAGTTTATTTTGAAAAACCATAGGATTGGGAAGTACACGGATACACAAACAAAATAGGTTTAGCAAGTGATTAGCATGCAATGTTGTTTATTTCATATGTGGAGAATACATATATAACTGCACATGTAGGATGATTTTATAATAGGTGAATGAAGTTTAAATTATGCATTAATCAAATAGCACCACGTAGTGATATGGCTCACCACATATAATGGGAAATCCTCACTCACTAAATTAATTATTACTCTTTATATATATATATATAGACGAGATCAGAAAATCCTACCAAGGATATCTTCAGATCGAAATAATAAATCGAACGTATACACATCGACTGGATATTAAATAGCTGGATGGTGGCAAGTGGTTGATAGTTTACGCAATCATTTTTGGGGAAGAACAAATTAAGGATATTGTTTCTCTTTCATATATTTACCGGCCTATTAGAATTGGACCTTCACTTGATATTTTACTTCTGTCCTGTAAGAACATGTGCTACAACAGTTTTTCTGGAGATGTTACACAGCTAGCTAGTAACTCTAGATCACACATAATCAAATGTTCTTGGCACACACGCACGCACATATATATAAATTTAGTTGTCAGAAGTTGATTTATGAATATTGCTAATCTAATATCAACTCTTATTTTTTAAGTCTGATTTGCTTACTAAATTTTGATATGCATTACACTGATAAATAGAATGCTCAAATCCCACAATGTATTAACGTGGGTTCTTATGAACTGTTTTATATGCCATTAAAATCAAAGTTTCGTATTTAATCTTACAGAATGTGAATAAGAACCTTTAAATAAGGGGGGAGATAAAGAAGCGATGTTATGTTCTTAAGAAAGAATTTACCTGATTTCAATCAATTTTTCCTCAGTTTAATTATGGAGGAGAAATTTTTGTAATAAGATTTACATATTCATATTGAACAAGTTTTGAGTTCCCCAATGTAAATAAAGAATCTAAAACCAGAAGGCATACATACATGCAATGGAATTGTAGTGTAGATTCAGGCTGTATTCAGACCACGGCCACATGCAGAAAAGAAATCTTGTTTATCACATATAATCCAAGCTTAGAATGCGCTGAAAAGTGAAGATCAATTATATATATATATATATATAACACGACTAAGCAACCTTGTATAATAATTTAAATTAACAGAATGTATTGTATACATGTCAAAGAATGAAGAGGTGGGCAACATACTTTTGGATCGACAAACATTTGTTTAGATATTTATTTGTTTTATCTGAATTAATTAATTATTTTTAATTAAATATCTTTCGTTTGGGTTGGTGGCTGCCGATGGTCAATGACATGCTGCAGAGTCCAGATTCTTGCTCCTGAACACTTAAGAGATCCTAATTGATGAAGCATAGCAGGATTTTATTATTATTATTATACAGAGGGCAACCATAAGCCCAAGCTTCCCAAATGGCACCAACTGACGGAACTCTTCACCTAACACAGTATATCATGAATCGAAAATTATATTCATTTTATTTTTAAATAATTTGCTGATTATATACATATATCCATCTGGGGCAGTAATTATATGAAATTGGCTAAGTACACTCCGCAAGTACAATTAGGTTAATTATTAATAGTAATTAACGAAAATGAAGATTCTTTAATTTCTCTAATAATCAAAATAATTTCTAAAATTAATGTAATCATTTGTATTAAACTATTGTCTGTTGTTGTTGTCGGCTATCTAAAGAAAGCATGGAAAACAAAAATTATATATAATCCTTTGACTCTTTATTGTCTATATATAGCTTGAACTATGTCTTCCTTTCTTAATTAATCAGTTCCAAGTCTAAGGTTTTATATTATACAGTTGGATATAACAGCAATCGGAACAATAATCAGGCTGTGCCTGTGTTGTGTTGTGCTTTGCTGTGCTGTTTATGAATATCTCTACTATATAAAATTATCCAATCAAATATAAGCTGGCATTAGGCAGGATATTTTTGGAAAATGAACCGGATCTCAGAAGAATATTATTTGGAAAGAGAAATTTTTATATAATTTTTTATTGGCTAAGAGATATATTTTCTATAGACCTTCATGTAAATTTAGTCAAAAAATTAAAAAAATAAAATTAAAAAAAAAAATATATATATATATATATATTCCACCCACTTATACTATCTTACATGGACAGTTAGACATAGACGTGCGTGACAGTATGGCAAAATAAAGACTGAACTTCTTGCTTTGCTTCGGATTATAATTTATAATTTATAATTAAGAAAATTAAATTATATAATAGTGCAAGAGGTAAGTCAAGGTACTTCTCGAAACTGGATTAAAAAATATTCATTTCAATAATGTTTGCTAACTACCTTTACACGGATTTAAAATTCTTATATGTTTTTCTGTTAAGGGCAAAATAGTAAATTCAATGGTAATGAAAGTCAAAAAACTACCTATGCAATATTTCAAAATAGTAAATTAGATTTTTCTGCTCTTTAAATACTTTTTAAAATTAAAATATATATTTTTAGTACATATAATATTTATTTAATATGACAAATAAAAAATATAAAAACAGCCACACTATTTGAATTTGTATTTATAACTTTGTATTGAAAAATTACTAACAAATATTTGAATACCATGAAATATTAAAAACTATTGACTATAATCAACAATTTAATTTTTATTTCAAAATAGTGTAGTTAATAAATATATAAAAACTATTATCTTAATCTATAAAATATTATATAAGCTAATTTTTAAAATATTATATTTTTTTAATTTTTATGATACGTTGTTAATTAAATAGAGTCTATTGGGAAAAAAATAATGGAGAGGGCAATATTACCAACATTTTAGACTTAGAATCTCGGCCCACATATGTTCGAATACTTGTTATGGGCTTCAACTTTTGGGCCCTCGCCGAAGTTCTTATGGTTCTAGGTTCTAGGTTTGAAGTTGCTAGTGAATTTGCGTTTTAAAGCGCTGAAACGAAATGCATGCTTGCCAAACTGGCCTCAAACGGGAGCTTGCAACCTTGTAAAATATTTCTGTGTTAGTATAGTCATATAATTTGAAGGGGTTTTCCAGACAGATTACCTGCAATAACCAAAATCCCTCTTAAAAACCCCTGTTGAAAGGTAAATCCTGTGCTATCATTTGCTCATTTTCACTTCATTCTCTGGTGACGGGTGGTGGTTGTATGTGAAACTGAAAGACGTTTGAGGGAGGAGACATTTGAAGTAATGGGTTCGAAGAGAATAATAAAGAAGGGATTGGGAGAGATGGGTTTCACCAAAGATGGTGGAAATATCAACTGGTTCCCTGGTCATATGGCTGCCGCCACACGAGCCATCAGAAATCGACTCAAGCTCTGCGACCTTGTAATCGAAGTTAGAGATTCTCGAGTCCGTAACATCTGCTTAGTTTTGTTATCATATGTGTCTATTTGCGTTTTGTTTATCTCTTGTTTTAGTTGTAAGTTCTTGTGTTTTTTCATAAACAGATTCCTCTATCTTCTGCTCATCCAGAACTACAGCCTCAGCTCTCCGCAAAACGGCGTGTTATTGCTCTCAACAAAAAAGATTTGGCCAATCCCAATATTTTGCATGTAATGTCACTGCTTTTTTATTTCATAGTTTGAATGTCTTGGGTGATTCAAGTGTATTTATTAGCTTGAATATGAATATGATAATGTATATGTTTAATTGTTGTAGAAATGGGTTCATTATTTTGACTCCTGCAAGCAAGATTGCATTGCAATCAACTCGCATAGTAGGAGCTCTGTTAAAAAGGTTAGTGGGTATGTTGCATATTGTTCCTTTTTATTTCAAAGTTATTTTCTTTGTAGAACGTGATAGCATGGTTTTCTATTCAGACACTAAGGAATTTGTCTTTTATGTTTTCCTCGCATGTTTAAGCTACCAAACCGAAGATCATGAAAGTTAGGTTTAACTTACTAAGCAAAGCTTTAAAAATGGTGTAAAGCACCATAAATTATGCTAGCAAATGTTAAAGCTCTCTCAGGGTAAGGAACTTCTCAGACCCATGCAAACAATTTTTTAAGCCATTGTAATGTAATCTTGGCCAGATTCTGGGGCTTTCTGATTCATATTAATTTACCAACTCTTGGTGCTTATAGTTTTTCATGCATTGTAATAAAAATGTTAGCATATATATGTTTTCATTGCTTTTCTTGTTCGGAAAATTTTAGAAGCCTTTTGATTTCAATGATGCATGCTAATTATGCAGCAAAAGTTTTCTTAAATGTAAAATATATGAACTAGGAGTTTATCAAATAGTGGTAGAAGTGATCTATAAGGCATTTCTTCACTTAGCTTACTATAAGAGGTTCAATAAAGGTTTAGAGAACTAACATGTTTTAATTCAAATCTTGCCTTGTAGTTATCCTTTTATTTTTTAATTTTTAATATTTTTGTATGTGAAGTTGCTTCTCTGTTTAGTTAATCTTTTCTTATAAGAATTCACATATACTCAATGCTTCATCTCATTTGCTCATTTCACTTGCACTCCTTCTAATTATTTTCCTCTGGGTTCTTGTTCTGAAGCTTCTTGATCTTGTGGAGTTTAAATTGAAGGAATTAATTTCACGGGAACCCACTCTCCTCGTAATGGTGGTGGGGGTACCTAATGTTGGGAAATCAGCTTTGATCAATTCAGTTCATCAAATTGCATTGTCTCGCTTTCCTGGTAAGGTGTTACTAGATTTGATGTCAACACAGTGAGATATCTTTGTCTTTGGAATAATGATTTGCCTGAGTTTGGAAGTCATTTGAGTCATGAGTATATTTGATTTGATACTTATTGAGCAATAACAGTTTGGAATGTTTGACATAGTGCAGGAGAAGACTAAGCGAGCTGCAGTAGGTCCATTACCTGGTGTCACTCAAGATATTGCAGGATTCAAGGTCAATAATTATTTTTCCCGTTAAGAATCCACGAGTTTTATGCTATTATTATGATATTCTTAGGCCCTCTCTCTGTTGCCCCCCCTTAATTACATCCTGGCTCCCTTCTTCCCTCCATTCGTCTCTCTTCCTATCATGGTCACGTGCAGACACATGCTTATTTCTCTATAAACTTGGACCATGTACTGAAAGTAGCTATAACTTTGCGAACAAGTAAAAGAGTCATTGCTTTCATGTTGTCATATTTCTGACTTATCAATTGACCCAAAATCATATGCACGTGTTGCTTCTCCAACAATGTTGGTAGTAGATGTCAATTGCAGACCATTTCTAGTTCTTTCTTTTTTGAATTATATTTGAGACATTTCCTGTCCTTTTCTTATGTATCTTGTCCATTGTCTTCCTTTGTTTTTTTATTAGTTGGCCAGATGAAAATCTACTGTTTCTATTTAGTCCTTAAAGGCACAAATCATGATTTACGCTGGTGATCAAGATACTGAAGTTTTTAAATATCTTGTGTTGGTCTAATATAGATTGCTCATCGGCCAAGCATATATGTTCTAGACACACCAGGCATATTGGTTCCAAGTATCTCAGATATAGAGACAGGGTTAAAGCTAGCTCTAGCAGGTTCCTGCATCAAAATTATATTCCTTTTTAGTTTACTGCAATATTATTAATTTTTTTTAACACCACATTGTTTATTATGATAGATGAATATCATAGCATGTATGGGCCTTTTCAACAGTTTTACTTGATTTAAAATTTCTTCATTAGCTTGCAGCAATAATTGAAATGCTTTTGATTTAATTAAAGCTTTTTGTAGTAACAGTGATAACAGAATTTGGCAAGCTACTAAAGTATAAATTTACGTTCTCAATTATTAAATTCTGTTTTGAAAACTAAGCACTGATTCTATTGGCATAAGAGATGTATTTCTTTGGTGAAAATAGCATGTTGATATCTCTATAAGCTGGGAGGGAACTGTTTAGTATCTTTTGTATTTCATTTTCAAATATAAAACACTGCAAAAGAAGCATTTGGTATGTGTTTTTAAAACCCTTCTTTTTTTTTTTTTTAAAAATTGACACATGAAATTTGAAACTATGATTTGTTGTTTTTATTCATTTTCTAATTGAA
This sequence comes from Trichilia hirta, assembly GCA_035221805.1. NCBI lineage: Eukaryota > Viridiplantae > Streptophyta > Magnoliopsida > Sapindales > Meliaceae > Trichilia > Trichilia hirta. The sequence goes on from JAWDEX010000023.1 coordinate 2,062,459, forward strand.
CATAAGCTTTACTGCCAAAGAAACTAGTTTACTCTTTTTCGAAAATGGTTGTTAGAACATATCTGCCGTTTTGATCTTGACAACAGCAAATTGAAGGAACTAATTTCATTTTCAATAGCGATTTCTAGAAATAGCATTTAGAAAATTATACCAAATACTTAACTTTATTGGAGACAATATAATTGGGACACCAGGTTTCTACTTGAGATTCATTGTTGCATTTGAGAAACTTTTCACCCCCCACATGCACAATCACACATGTTTAAAACCATATTCTGTTAGTAAATTCAATTTTTTCCAACTGCTTACCGCTTGACAGATTTCAAGTCCTAAAATGAATATATGCAGGGTCTGTTAAAGATTCGGTTGTGGGTGAGCAGCGCACTGCTCAATACCTGTTGGCAGTTTTAAATACCCGAGGCACTCCCCTTCACTGGAGGCACTTGAATAGCAGAACGGAAGCGAGTCAGTATGAATCTGAGGACAAACACGAGTATAACCTTAAAGACCTTCGCCCAAAGTGGAGGAAACCACCTAATGTGTCTGATGTGCTGTATGTCGAGGTAATAAGTGCTCTCACAGAAGTGGTATGACCAAGGCCATCACAAACAAACTTTTTTGGCCAAGACTTACCATCCCTAGTGTCTTCTGATCATTAGAATTATATATTAGTTTAGTTCTTCAAATTTAACTACATAGTCTGTCTCCCTTTCTACTGTTGGAAATTGTTATTATTATCGGAGTTGGATTTCAGTATTTAACGAAGGCAAGTGTGAATTTTAGACCTTGTGTTGGTAGAAACCCTGTTACAAACTTGTAGTGGGTTCTCCTAATGCAGAGTAAGGCTTGGGAGAGTTCCTTCCGTATAAGGTTATGGCTGTAGACAAAAAGAATGAAACTTGATTGAGGGCTTTTTATTTTTAAATAAAGTTTGTAATTCATCTTGAAAGCTCACCTCCCTTTGCAGGATTATGCAACTTTTAGAGTATGTAATTTGGAAGAGTAGGTGTATCCTATATTTCTCTGAAGAAAACATTCAATTTACCATGAAAAGATTAATGTCTTAATACGAGCAGCTAATTAGAATTGCTCTTGGATGATTTTGTTTTTAATGTGCATCTTTTAAAAATACGAATTCTTGCTCTTTGCATAATACTCCTTATCATTCCTTTTTGGTTATTGTTATATCCTGCATCATCTCAGTTATTTTTACAGGATCTTGTTACAGAAGTTCAACGGGCATTACATTGTACTTTGGCTGACTTCGACGGCAATGTAGAAGAAGAGAATGATCTGGATAGTTTAATTGAACAACAGTTTGAAGTACTTCAGAAGGCCTTGAAGATACCTCACAAAGCAGCCGAGGCTCGGTTGATGGTATCAAAAAAATTTCTCACTTTGTTTAGGACCGGTAAGCTCGGTCCTTTCATTCTTGATGATGTCCCAGATACCAAATCCAGCTCCTGAATCTCCTCGGAGGAGTTCTTACTTGGCTTTATTCTAGTTTTTTATAATAAGATTTGATTCTTTCCTTTGGTATTTCTGTTAATTTATCCTGCTATGTGGTATTCTTTAATCCAACAGAATGTGTTCTGTACTATATCACTTGTATAAAATGGTCTGTATCTGCTCTTTGCATTCTTTGGTCCAACCTGCTGTGCTGCTTGCATTAGTTTCAGAATTCTGCAAAATATAGGAGCAAAACAGCGAAAGTGCTTTTGGTCAGTATATGCTTTGTGGGAGCCAACCAAAACATAAAATACTTGACCTTAAATATCATTAAAAAATTAAGCGTAAACAATAAACGTTTATATATATCCTTTTGCTTGAGTTTTAAATGTTTATTGGCTATCTAACGTTGATGAAATTGAATGACTTACTTTACAAGTCTGACTGCCTGTTTGGTATGATTTTTTCTATTAACTAATTTTTTTTTTTTTTTTCATTTGGTTGGTCGTATAAATTATTTTTTTTACTTAAAAATGCTTATATTTTGGGTATTTATGACTGGAAATTTTTTTATTTTTTAATATTAAATTGTGTGAAATTGTTATATTTTGTTTTAAAATTTGGACCTTCTCTTACGACCTTAAAATTTTTTTATTAAAATAATAATATAATTTTACTAAAAAATTTTCGTGACTGATGACAATTGGACATGTAAAAGGTTTATTACAGGAAGCTTTGTCAAATGGCCTCTAATGGCCCAATAAATATTGCCCACATATGTTTTGAATAACAAAATTAATCATTTTTTTTTAAAATATTAGTATGGATTCTTAAATTTTGATAAAATAATAAATAAAAAAATATTTTTTATTTTTATATGGGATTATTAAATAATTCTCATTTAATAACATTAATTAACAAAAACTTTTAATTTTTGCTATAATTTCCAAAAGCTAAATTATTAAATCCTTGATCCGATTTCTTACCATACTTTTTCACTAAATTTCAAATAATATAAATATTTCACTAACGAGTGTTATTAGGAATTTCAAATTATCTTATATTCTTTAAAAGAAATTTCAACACTTATATTTAGATATTTTTTCAAATATTAAAGTCTATTAATAAGAATTCGTGAAACAGAAAATGCTAACTTAATGCTAATACATGGCCCACAAAATTAAGGCTGAATGGACCCGCATGGTGGCCGGTCCAGATGAACCAAGGTTGGAATAATTTTATATAGCCCCACTTAGATGGGTCAGGTTATATCTGGGTCGCGGGCTAATGGACCAATCCATAATTTAAAAAATAATAAAAAATAAATTTTAATATAAAATAAACACCCTAACTCCACTGTACTTTCTGCGATTCTCATCAAACGACGCAAATAAAATAAAATAAAATACTATCAATAAAATCTTTAATACTGGTGTATTTTTTTCTTCTCAACTCTAGGTTCTAATTAAACACCACAAATTTTCTTCTAACAAAAAAAATCAGTAGCTATTATATTTAATTTTTTTATAAAAAATTAAATTACTAAATAGTAATACGACAGATGGAAGAGAGAAGATTAAAAATAGTATTGTTTTGCATCATTCTGTTATCATTTGTTGATGTAGATACTCATGACTATGGGCTTGGAATTTTAGAACCATTTCTGATCTTCCCAACTTCTTCTAGAGGTACCCACCCTGTAACATCCATGAAAAATCAAGGAATTATTTTAAATATAATTTAAATTATAAATTAGCAACGTATGATTTTTGAGAAATTAAAGATTTAATCAAAAAATCATAAATTTATATGCATGAAAGTTGAATTATTAAATATGGGACACTGTATGAACGGAAGATGAAAATTAAATTGTATTGTTTTAATTTGAATAAATGGTTAAATAAAAAAAAGAAAAAGAAAAAGGATAATTTAATTGTATCAAATTTTCTACACGACATGATGGCATGCATTTGAAAATTAATGATTCAGCTTTGCTTGGGAAGTCGGTGGCTGGCCTTAATTGACATATAATTACAACTCTTTCATTTTCAACTGGAAGCAAATAGGAAAGGAAAGAAAAGAGAAATGAGAAGTAAAAGAGGAAAGAAATAAAGAAGAACCAAGAAACAGAGAGAGGAAAGAGAAATAGTAGAAAACAAAATAATAAATAATAATTAAATTTCATTTATTTTGGTTCCAAATGGCATGCAATGAAAGAAGAAAAAGAATATTGCAATGGGACCGCTAGCAAATTAATGAAATGAAATAAATGGCTTAAAATTAGTTGACTAAATCGGTTGCTAAAGTATAAATTATAAAGGGGCGGAAATTGAATTGAATTGAATTTGAATTGGAAGCGCGAAGAAATTAAAACAAAACCAAAAAGAAAAGAAAGAGAGTTGAAGAGGAAAGGAAGAGAAAGAAAAGAAAGAAGAGAACAAAAAACAGAAAAGAAAAAGATAGAGAAGGGGGAGAAAGTAAGTTTTTTGGGTAGATTTTTATAGAGTTTTTATTGATTTGCTATATTCAAAAATTTGTAGGATTAAATATTGAAATTTAGATAGGCACTATTAATATAATATTATTTTAGATATTTATTGTATTAGAAAATTGTTAGTTTTGTTAGAAAGAAATATGCATATATATAATTATTAATAAATTTAGTTATTTTAATTATAGGACAAAGTCTTATATTCAATTAATCAAATTGATTAAAAAATTATAGATGCTATCATTAAAGATAAGTAAACCGTATATAATTTTATTTAAAAAAAATTTTAAATTATATTTGAAAAAATTACTTTATTATGCAAATAAATTATAGGTTATTTTTATTTAAAATTATTTAAATTATTTTATATTAAATTTACTTTATAAAGTATTCGTAAATTACTTTTATAATTGAAAAATAAATGGGGGCTAACTCTTAAGACTGCAGGGGATCACCTCTTGAGGGTTATAATACCGCAAAGCGCGATGCACAATTCATAGTGTTCCATATATATTGTTACAAGAAAAATAATATTTTATACTAAATATTTCTATTTTAATTGTCTATTGTGTAGAATTTGTTAGAAGTGTGGAATTTAAAGACAAAAGAAAAAAAAAAAAATATATTTTGGCTCATGTCGAACACTAGTTATTTGATATTATAATATTTTAATTTTTATTAATAAAATATTATTTAAATGTACTGCATAAATAAAATATAATATTATATATTTTGGCCTAATTATCAACAGATATTGGTGACGTTATTGATATATTCTGTTCTAACTTGATCAGTGAAAGAGACTAATGATATTATTTAACTGAGCCATATTGATAAAATATTTATATTTTATTAAAATTTAATAAATTATTTTTATTTCAGATAAATATTGTAAATATTTGATTAAAATAATTTATTAAAGGTTTTGCACTTAATTTTGTGTGATGGGAAAAAAAATTTTAATTGCATCAACAAAAATTTATATAATTTACTTATTAAATCGACAACTCACTTTTTTTTAATTTATTTTATAGAGAAAAAGTTGATTTATCGAAAATTTTGGAGGTTTGGAAATTAAATAAATATTAAAAATATTTGTACCAAGATTTGTTATTACTTTCGAAATAAAGGAGAGTTGATCTTCCATTATTTTGTATATTTATATGTAAGTATTTAGATTTGTATAAATGATAAGTTTTCCTTTTGTTTTGCGAAAATGAGGAGGAATCAGAATTGATGAATTTGGGGTGTTTCATATCCAACGTCCTACATCAGCTTCTCAGCGGGGGCAATTCAGGTACAATCAATAAGCACTTCAGTTTTCTCTTTTACTAACAATCTGCAAAGTTACTAGTGGGATTGTAAGGGAAACGGTCCACAAAAAACTAATACTTGGTTTTGCAACATCTACTTTTATTAACGACAACGATTTGCATGCACTCACCCCATCAAGCCTACACCATACAATCAAGTTAGTGCCGATTGATTGGTGTTAGTCTGATAATTTAAATGTACGTAAATTTTGGTGTTTATTAAAGACAACTTTAAAATATTAACAACTTAATTCAAATGTACTTTATCTAATGAAGGCGTGTAAACTCGTAATGTAGGGATAATAAGAGAATGACATGATAGGACTGGAGTTTGATCCTCCATTGACAGGTGATAAAAAGCTAAAGGGTGACGAAATTCTGCAGAAAAATTATGGGACTAAACTGAATCATTCCAATTGGTGGGATTTGGTTGCTCTCTTCTGCTTATTAGTATTCTCTCGGCTAATCCTGTTTGCCAATATGAAATACAAGGAGAAAGCATTACCTAAATTACATAGATTTGTCCCAAAAATATTTTCCAGCAAACCACCCGTTAAGCTGCAACAATTTTTGGTTGAATCATGGAGGGGGCAATTCATCTCCTTCAAAAAAGAACTTAATTTTATTAAGTGCTATAAATGTACAATGGCCGATATAAGCACGATGTTATGACATAAAATTATGATGAACTTTTAACGTTACATATTCCCTTATGTTCCTTTCAAAAGTTCTTTATGAGTTCACCAAAAATTTCCGGATGACAAGTATTTTTAGTAAGGTACGCGGTGTAAGCAAATTGCTTGCCTCAGTTGGTAGAGTGAGTTCACTGTGAACCAAATTCCACGGAAGAATACCAAATATACAGGCTGACAGGAAGTAAAAGCTTTGGAGAATTGAAATCTGTAACAATTGATTGGGGACTCTGCATGTATAATCTACGTGTAACAGATCAGTACAGCGAACAGAATGCTGTAAAAATACAAGGCGCATTATTCAGCTAAGCAGTTTGCAAGGAACAAAATTGAATGACACAATAACCGGATTAGCCGAAAATGTATCTGCAATACTCTCATTTGTTTGCTTCAACGAATTCTCTGTACTCTTTCTTCATTTTGACTCCTGATACAGCCCTGAATAACCAGCATAGAACAGTTGCACAAGCTAAGCTACCATGTACAAAGTGTGAAATATACAAGTCATCATTTCTTTTTTCTGAGTGCCAAGACAATAGAGCTGATCATATGTGAAGTTATCAAGCTGGCTTTTCATTTGAAAAGAAAAATGTTGTACCAACTATTGCCTAATTGAAGCCAAGTCACCAAAAAAGTATTTGATTTAACCAGTTTACATGCACGCTTTGGGGCAAAGAAAAAATATAACAAGAAGCTTGAATAGAGGCAATGAAAGAACAAGTATTAGCCAACCTGATCATCTCCTTGTTCTTGAAGAACTGCACGCATGGTGTACCCATAATTCCAGCTGCTTCTGCTATCTCAGGGTCTTCCTCTATATCGATTTCAACAAAATGTACATTCTGATCAAATTCATCTATCACCTGCCATCCATAAAAGAAGCAAGAGGTTAGAAAAAATCACCAATTAGTCTTTCAGCAAGATAACAGTAATAACCGTCCCACAATACCTTGCTTAGAATTGGCTTCAGTGTCCTACATGGACCACAAGTTGGTGAAGTATATAGTACACATATAAGCCTCGGACTTTCATGGTACAATTTCCGTAGAGCATACTGAGGAAAAGAAAAGAGAAATGCATTAGTGAGCATAACCTTTGAACTATGGCTTCAGTAAATCACAAAGTTAGGGTGATGTCACTTCATATGACAAGAAGTAAAGAAAATTCAGAGTTAATCCTATTGATGACAGAATATGGAGCGAAATGACTGTCAACCTGGCCCTTGTGCTTGGTATGTGAGATGTCGAAGCCTTCTTGAACATCCCTTTCTGTAAGTTCCTTCTTAGGCTCTTCAGCTTGAGGCTGTCGTATAGCAAAAAGATAAAAAGTGATCAAGCTCATATTAACGGCACAGACCCAAATTGTAGAATGGATCCGTGAATTACATAACATTCCATAAATCAATACCCAACAGCAGGTATGACTATTAGTTCATTAATACTAGTTGATATTACAGTTCAATTTCTGAGGATCAGATTCATTACTGAAGAAACCACCTTTTACCAAAAGTGAAAAACTTTACCCAGTCCATATGTAGTAGAAAAACCATTTTATATGTATGAAGATTGTGACACATAGGAAGCCAAGTAACATGCTACTAGTTCAGTTCCCCAGTCATTTATGCATATGTTATGCTACCGAAGGATTGTCTAAGTTTCCAAAAGCAATAAATCAAGAAAATGTAAGCCAACTATTGCATCTGTAACCAATCTGTGTCAAAAATATGAATGCATGAATTTCCAGCAAATTAACAATTTGATGATATCATATCATTTACTTTTCAATACCCCTTGCTATGTCCTCTACTCAGATTTCCTCTGTTAACTAATTTGGTGATTCTTATTAATCTAAACATTATTAGCTTCAAGCATCGGGTTGATAAGACTTCAATATACTAAATTTCGTAGGTCTATGCACATGCACAATCATTGGTGGTTGTCATGATATACGCTACACTTAGCTTATCTATCATAAATCCCTTTGTGCATTCACACAATCAATGCAAAACAGGAGCAGGTTCTCAAAGGAGCTGATTGCAAATCAGATAACGTGAAAACAGAAAAATCATATGATAAATTGTCAAGGGAATATATCACTAGAGAGAGATAAAATAGATTGAGCAGGATCGCAGCAGGGAGTTAATCACCTGATGAAACTCAACAAGGAGATTATTGCTCACTAGGTATCTCTCAACTGACAAAGCAGCAATGCATCCTGATCCAGCGGCAGTTACAGCTTGTCTCCACTCATGGTCCTAGTCAATAAAGAGGAACCTAGTTAATAAACATTCCAAAGCAGGAACCTAGTTAATAAACAGTCCAGAGGAAGTTTCCCAGAACAAAAGACAATTTCAAATCACTAGTATAAAGTAGACTGCAAATAACCATTCTTTCACTTACTTTCCATGAAGGATTCACTCTAACATCACAATATATATATATGAACTTGAACACTATCAATAGAATATTTTATCTAATTATTTTTCTAAAACCAAAGAAAATGTGTTGCTCCATCATAGAGGATAATGGTTTCAACTGCATATATACTTGCCCTGAAACCTATGCCTAAAAATTCCACAACCCCCTTCCCTGACAAACATGCTGAGAAAATCATAAATACATACCAAGAAAGTTACAACTGATTGATTGGGGAAAAAAATTGTCTCTGAAATGGTTGACGGGGTCTAATCAATCCCACCAAACTCAAAATTTATGAAGAATTTTTATCCCCAAAAAGAAAAATAGGAAGAACTTAAAAATAACAAACATTTATTTTGTCAAGCAACTACATTGAATTATCTATAATTCAGATTTACAAAAGTAACTGGTTAATAATCCAAATGCCGAAATTATTCCCACGCTACTCATGAAACTCCACAACAATAAAGATAACTGCTACATTTTTTACAAGCATCACTGAACTCCCAGTACTGATTACCAAATTCTCAATCATTACCATAAAAAACAAGAACTTCAAATCAAAATCTGCTTGATCCAATTAATGTATAACTCCAAAGACCACTTTACTGATTTAGACTACCACTAAAATCATGCGAATGAAAGGACCACAGCTCTGAGTAAAGCATTGGAGGTACATTATGAACCTTGTCAAACCCTAGAAGAAAAATAAATGACATTCTGAATTCAAAGATTTTGATTGGACTACCTGCACATCTCCAGCTGCAAATAAACCTTGAACGGAAGTTTTTGAGGTACCCTCCTCAACTATCACATAACCTGAGCTGTCAAGTTCAACTTGGCCTTCCAACAACTGGCTATTTGGTGAATGACCTATACCATAAAATAAGCCTTTTGCCTCGAGCACAGATTCCTCACCAGTATCAACTTTTCTGACTAAAATGCCAGACATTTGGCCTTTCGTATTGCTGACAACATCAACAGTCTCCGTGTTGAAATGCACAGTGACGTTTGGATTGTTGAGCACTCTGAAACATTGGCGATAATCAACCTGTTAAACAAACATTGAGGGAGTTGAAAACTCAACATAGAAATTGTTCATTAGTATATAATTCATCATCAAGGCATCCAACAAGAAACAAATGGAAAACACAACCACCATGAAGCAACCAAAATTTCCATAACAAGAGTGTCAATGGAAAAATAAATAAAAACACCATTGACCTTCATCTGTCGGGATATGCGATCAACATAA
>JAWDEX010000023.1:2072801-2094010 GCA_035221805.1 Trichilia hirta
TTCATCTGTCGGGATAAGCGATCAACATAATAGCCTAGTATTGGAAAACTAGAAAAACTGTCAACATAGAGGATCTGTGCAAGCCATTTGGAACTAAGATACAAACAGTGGCTTCACAAATTGCAACATGCATTAAAAGATAATGATCATTTACAGTCCACAATATACAGATTCAGATACCCCATAATTTATATTATATTGGACAATTTCTGCTACTAAGAATTATATTGAAACACCTGAAGTTTAATTGTCTTTTAAAATCCATTTAGTAGGTGGGTTAAGTGCGGGGATTTTGTTAATACATATCCCTACACCTAAAGCTCCAGTTGTTTGCTCATTATTAGTATTTTATATATGATTTACGCTATAACAACCAATTCATACAAATTCCGGTTGAACTTTCAACATAAAAGCACTAAAAAGACTCTGTATCTTTTGCATCAAATATCAAAGAGAGAGAAAAAATGAAAAAAAGAAGAATCAAGAACTTTAAACACGTGTTACACACATAGAAAATAGTTTTGCCGAATCTAGTACAGGGCATTTCTGCGTAAAAACATAAGCAATTTACAAGTGACAAGCACAAAGAATGAACCATGGTAAAATTCAAAAGAACAAACATCAAAAAGAGAAAGAAAGGTAAGCTCCATGTGAACTCACCTATCTTGCATTGCTTTGGATGCCCTTAGTTGGTCCTTACGTACAAGTAAATGAACATGACGTGCATACTTGGTTAAGTAAATTGCTTCCTCAGTAGCTGTATCACCTCCTCCAACCACGGCAAGAACTTGCCCCTTAAAAAGTGGTGATGCTCCATCACAGATAGCACAAGCACTGATTCCCCTACTCCAAAATTCATCTTCAGATGGTAATCCAAGCCTTTTTGCAGTAGCTCCTGTGGCAAAAATGATGCTGTAGCACTTAACCTGAATTTGAACACAAGCAACATATTTTATGAATTTATAACAACTAACTAGAATGTTGTTAGCGCGAAATAAACAATAAATTTCCAAACAGTGAACATCACAAGCAAACTATATAGCAAAGTTATACAACTTGTTCAACGTGACCCCTGCAAATGTAATCCAATAGAGTAAGCTTAATGTATCAAGTTTTGCTCATCAAATATATATAAAATAATTCCGCAAAATGGGAAATTACCCATAGTATGAAACAATGTGTATAGAACACTAATGATAGTTGTCCATTGCACACCCATGCATTCGAAGGAGCGCACCATCAGTACCAGGCTCCATCCATGCTTTTGTTGCATGGTGTGCACAAGTCCCGGGTTCCACTTTCATTTGTGTACAAGTTAATTATAAAGGGTTCAAACTGTCACTAGCATCCCCCTTAAACAAAAGGAAAGAATATAAAATTCTAAGAAGGCGTTGCAAAGCCCAGCTAACTCCAATCATAAGCAACAAAAAAAAAAAGGCATTCAGTTCAAATTTGGTTTCCCAATAAAGAGTTCTCCACTTGGTGTCTTATTATCAAGCAGATCAAACACCATTGATAACAAAAAAGATGATAATGGAAAGATTGAGAGCACAAATTCAAACCAAAGTATAAATAATTATTTATATGGTATTTCAATGCCATTTTGATGTAGTCACTTCAACATTTATAGAACAATGTGTCGCAAAACAGTATATCACCTTACGTTCACTACTTCTCACAGTAAAAGGATTGTTCTTAACATCAATAAACTCAACATCTTCTTGGAACAGTTCTGCACCCCAACGTTCAGCCTGTCGCCGCATCCTACACCAAAAAAATTTCTTTCAAATCTTTTTCCTATTTTATTTTGTAAATATTACATAAATGAAAACCACAACCGTCCACAACTCTCATGTGAGTGGGATTTGATTGTCTAACCTCATGTACCATCCCAAGTGGTCTTACTTGTTGAACCATTTTGTACACAACCAAAGAAAGTTAATATGCTTTTCCGTAATTGAACTTAAAATCTTAGCAGCTACAAAAAATTTGCATGCAAAAAAAAAAAAAAAGACGGTAAAAAGAACCTTCTATTTCATTACCTATCCATTAAATCTGGTCCAGTTATTCCATCTGGAAAACCTGGAAAGTTTTCGACTTCAGTGGTAGTCATCAATTGCCCACCAGGAACACCACCTACTTGATATCCCTCGAACACTACAGGCTTCAAATTGGCACGGGCTGCATATATTGCTGCAGTATATCCAGCAGGACCTGAGCCTATAATTACCAGATTCTCAACACCTTTTTCTGCCAGAAGGAAAACAAGATGAATAAGTACATTTTTGAAAATCCACACATTTTCAGAGCTATTATGGATAGCAAGATTTTAGCAAAACCTAAACTTCAAAGGCCAATTTATTCCTGTCCATGAACTTACTGCATGAAGATAGAAATTAAATGAAACTGAAAACAAATTGACTGGACAATTCTTTTTGAACACCTGAAATTCAGACTAGCTAAAGGTAAAAGCATTTGAGGAATAGACTGGATTGCAAAGAAAGTGAAAACTAATACACAGTATCAACATAAAATTACATCTTGGTAAGCTAAGTTAATGTCAATATGAGCAAAACAAAAAGACAGGTGTTATAAAATACATGAACTTGACATCAACTGGCCCATACTAGCCTAGTTGGTTTAATTCTCATTCTAAAAGTGCAAACACCATCGATCTTGACCTGAAAGGCCCAAGAAAAGTTATCATTTGTTTGAATTAAATATGTTCTACTGTAGAGAAGAATAAATAGAAAAAGGAAAAAGCAATACAGCATTTATATTGCTGTTTTAAAGTGGTTAAGTTCATTTGTTCAGTAAAGACATTAATGTATCTTATACATTTTGTATATGAAGTTTTCTTCATTATACTATAGATCGAAAGAAAGAGATAAGCAATCCAATTCACTTAAACAAACACTCAATGTTCTTATGACCTTCAAAAATTTCTTGTCAAAAGTAAATTGAAAAATCAAATAAAGGATATTATGATCTTCATGTATTTCCGTACTTCCCAAGTTTCCACTGAGTAGGAACTACTTCTTTTTATGTCAAAAAAAGAGAATTATGATAATGTGTAAAGAAGGAACAAGAACTATGTAATGGAAAAATATGCTCAAATTAAAGTTAACATATGAAAATGTTCTTTTAGATATTCAACGAATGTCAAATTTTGCTAGTATTTAAAGCATAAAAAGGTTATTTATTTCAAGAGAGGTATTATCAGAAAATAAAACCTACCAAAATTACTGATGGTTACAAGACTAACAGCTCAACAGAAGGAGTAAATAGATACCTTATGGCCACACCATGGTTTATCACAAAAGAAATCAAACCAAGCTAAAACGATAACCCTAGAGGAAACCACAGAGATTAAATGCTAAGAGATAATAACACAAAAAACCATAAACCAGCATGCATAACTAGAAAATAAAGGATTGACGGCCATTTTGCTAACCAATCATCTGTTATAATTGTATGCAATCTATTTAATCTAAAACCAGAGGAAAAAAAAAAAGAAGAAAAACTCAGCACAACTGCACAAGCCAGAAGACAATCCAATGACTTTGCTGTGAGACATAGCACATGAGAAGCACAAAAGAGCGAAGTCAAGTGATTTATAATCAAGCCACAGAGATTAATCTCTTTACATATCAAGCTAACATCGAGACGGATATAGATACTACTGTAAGCAGGTAATCGCTCTAGAAGGTATACCGTAATCAAGCTAAGGAATATCATCAACTGCATATCAGCTGAAGAAAAATTATAATCAAAATACACCGATTCCGATACTATTGTCTATTGAGTAGCAGCTAAATTCATAATTTGATTGAAGGCGGCACGAGATAGCTGCATTACTCAGCTGCGTACATACAAAGATAGAAAGAGAGACAGATGGGGATTTGAGAGTGACCTGAAGGGGACGGCGTGTCAACAGAAGAAGCTGTAACTCGGAGAGCGGGAAGATGAGTTGCACCCGGCGAGTTGACTCGGAATGACCGTGGTCGAGTGGACATGCTGTTGAAGTGGAAGATAGTGTGAGGAGGATGAAGTGGAGAGAGAGTGGACATGGCGACTCGGTGGTTGTGAGTCGGCGCGTTCCCGATTCGGATTCCTAGGCCTATCTTCGTAGACGCAGCCATTTTGTTCGAGACCATACAATATAAGCTGCTAGCAGTTAAAATGCGTTCGTCCGTTTCGTTTCTATTCTTTCTTTGTGGGTGTGGTTGAGGACCACGCGCTTCATTGTTATCTGTAGCTGCTCGAGTATGGATAATGGCCAACTCTCCTGAAATGAATAACTAGTTCTCCGGTATAATGACATCTACGTCCCTGGTTTTGGTGATTTATCAAATTATAACACAGCTCGTCTATTTATGGCAAACAAGTTCCTAACTTTATTGAAATGACTAGATTATCCTTCGGTATTAACTGATTCAGTTGGCAACTCTAGTCATTTTCATAGATTTTTCGAGTGAGAATGAAGATGAGAACACTCACTACTCTATTAGGTTTCTTATAGGCTTATTTTGTAATTGTAGTCGGATAAGTTTTAAAAATTACGTATAATATACCATGTTTTGATTTGTTATATGTTATATTCTTTTATTAAGATTTTTATTGAATTAAATTTTTTTAAATATTTTTATTTGATTACATTAACTTGTTTTTCAATGTAATGCAATATTTATCTGAGCGATATAACATCATCTATTCTAATTTATCCTGCAGTACAAAAGTATAAAAATATGTCAATGAACTACAACTTACTCATCCTCGTCCATTAACAATTTAACGGAATAAGTGCACAAATAATTGTTTTTAAATTTAAGACAAAATTAAGGTTACAAAGGAATTGAACCTAAATGTTAAGGCAAAAAATACCCATTTATTACCACTACACCAAATTTAGCAATCAATGACATTTATGTTTATATACATATATATTCATATTGAATTATAAAATATTAAATAGTTGATTTTTGTAATAAATATAATATTATAATTTAGAATTAAATATTTTTACAATTTTTAAATAAAATTAAATATAAAAATATATTAGATAAGCATTTTATAATAAAAAATTGTTTTTACTTTAATAAATTATAATTTAAAAATAAGATTAGACATTAATAAAAATTATTTTTAGATTATATTTTTAAATTATAATTTATTAGTTTTGATTGGAAATTTATTTTTAAATTATAATTAGTATGTAAAAGAAAAAAAAAAGGCAAAATAGGGATTATGGACAAGAACAAGATCTACAAAATTGAAACCGGTAATTCCCACCCCATCCCACTTGTTAGGAAGCAAAGATGTGGTGGAGGTAGGAATATCAGCGGGATAGGGGCAGATGGCCATACCCTGCCAGCACTAATTCGAAATTTAGATTACCTTTTACCTTCACATTCTAATGATCGAAGGACAAAATATTTGAATGAAAAATTTTACTACCACAAGCAAGAGTTTCATCTCTAATTATAAAAAAATTAAATAAAATAAAATTAAGAAAAAAACGAAGAATAAGTGAGTGAGTTTTTTTTTTTTTTTTTTTTTTTTTTTTTTTTTTTTAATGCATAGAGAAATATAAGGAAAAAGGGAGAAGGACAAAACATTTGAATGAAAAAGAAAATAAAAGATTTTACTGCCACAAGCCGGAGTTTCATCTCTAATGAAAAAAAAAATAAGAAACGAAAAGTAAAATAAGTGAGGTGGTTTTTTATAATGTAAAGTTAAATATAAGAAAAAAGGGAAGGGTTGAAAATAAATAAAATGGTAAGTATTAAATATATTTTTTAATTATTTTATAAAACACCATCCTCAATTGAATTCGATTTTTCATTAATAAGACGGAAAATTAAAATGGTTTATTCATTTCTCAAAAAGAAAGAAATTTAAATTTAAATCGACTTGGACGGATTGAGTCGGTCCAATCTGGTTCGCTTTTTTGGTTCTCGGATCTTTACTGGTCTTTTTGGTTTTCCTTCTTTAATCCTCTCCCAATGACTTTGCCTTTAAAATGGGTTTATATTTGTTTTGCTAGGAAACATGGTCTTTGGTTTATATGCAGTCATATATTCACAAATTATAGTTAAAATTGGAAGTAATTTAGCACCTGTAGTTATGCAAGACGCTCATACCCAGCATTTATATCATCCATCAGCACCTGCATGGGACAAGTAAATCAAGAAGGTAAGTTCAGTTGGTTTTGGTTTGTAGCATTAGAAAGTCTTTTTACTAAAAGCGAACATTAGCCAGTCATGTTGTCAAAGAAGCAGACAGACCTGAGAATGGATGACAAGTTGTTCAACAGTCGTTCGCACAACCGACGTGGTGAAGTATTATACCAGTCTTCTCCATGTTCGTGAAGGTATGGCTGGGGGGGCGGAATAAACACAGGCCAGCAAAAATGTAATAACTAGGAAGCTTATCAAATTGACGAACTGGAACTTAGTGGTTGCAACTGCAAAATTAACAAAAAGTTTAATTTGAAAACAAAAGCAGACTCCACCAACAATCAGCCAATCAGGACATTAGACTTTCTTTTCACATAACAATGCAGTCACATATGCTGCAAGTTTAAATTTCCTTTTAGTCATTAGCAATTGCGCTCATAAGTAACTTGCAATAATAAGACGGTACCATCATTCAATCTGAAGATTCTAAATGCCTAAAACATAAAACTACAAGCAAGAGGGCAAGAAACGGCATCAATATTTTCTATTCTTATTACACACATCTACCGTCTATTAGAATCGAGTAATATTCAATGTTGTTGCATGTCAATTCAGTCTACATAAATGAGTTCCACAAATTACAATCACCTTTTCAGCACTTTGATTTTGCATGCCAATTCAATCTATGTGAATGAGTTCCACAAATTACAACCTCCTTTTCGGCACCCTTTTTTCTTTTTCTTAATTTGTGCACAAAATACGTAGGCTAAAAGATAAATCAGATGACTCTATAATAACTCATCCTATTAAGGTAACCGCTTACAGATTCTCTTTTATATACTGTATCAATTTTCATCCTCGCATAACACAAAATCTTAATTAAAATCCAAAGACACTAATCAAGTCTATGAATAAACATCATGGGAGGCTGATCTTTATCCCCATATTTCTCCTATATACACCATCCTCTATAATCCCCAACAAGAAGTGCAGATTTAGTTAACTATCTTTTCATGACTAACTCAAATTTTACTCCAATTCTGACAATTAAAGTGATATATTAGATAATCTGAACATTTTAAATATCTTCATTCTTGCAAAATGAATCTGCCTGAGCCATATGATCAAATTTCAAGCATCAAGACAAAACAAAATAATGTCTTACAGGTCACAGTGTGATACTGAACTCATATTGCTTGCCACCTCTCAAAACTCTAACTAAAGAATTCTCGTTGGGTTTCTTCATCGACATCAAGTGATCAAATGTTATCCGCTCTCTGTTATGAAAATGAACTGCAATATTGTGAATCACACTACAAATAAGGACATAAAACAAACTACAGACACCAAAGACAACACTATCAAAAGGGGAGGAAAAAAAAGAAACAGGAACCTCTCTACTCTTGGTGGCATTATACTGTAGATGGAAATCCAGCAATTTTCTTTCTTTTTCTCTTAGTCATTCTTTCTAAGAACTTGAGGGGCTTACTTCGAGATTTTTCTGACAAGTTCTTAAAATACTATTACTCGTACAAAAATAAGACTCCAGCAAAAATGAAAATCAATAACACTGCATCATTTTACTTTGCTATCTTTTAGTAATTATATGAAATCTGGAGAGATAATAAAAACTTTAGAAGATTTTATCCTTAAATTATCCATTCACACAAGTAAGGTAGGCGCATAATATAGAACCATGGTCACAATTGGTATGGACATAATGATGTTAGTGGTATAGTCTAATGATATTAGTGGTACAGATTTGTATGGAAGAAACATGGATAATGCAAAATTGTGAGGAATTTGAGTTGTCTCGTACTTTTAGGTTAGGATTCTTAATGACCTTAGGAAACTAAAAATGTTAGTTTTAATATAATATTACTCGTGTTAGAATTCCTAATGACTCTAAGAAAATAAGTGCGTTGGGTTCACTATAAAAAAAAAAAAAAAAAAAAAATCTTGGAGAGAACTTTAACACTCCCAGAGATGAGTACGAGAGAAAAACAAATATAAGAAAAAGTAATACTTGCAAGACTTGCGAACCAATTTCGTGTAATATTTTTGTTGAATTAATAAAGATTAAAGGTTGAAAGTTGATATTTTCGTAAATTTTGTATTGTGGTAAATTGTGTGAATTTTATGCTATATTTTTATTGCAAATTTATTATAAAATTGAAAAATTTGAGAGTTTTAATCAAGTTAGGACTCAACGCAACAAGAGTTGCCGCACTAATCAAGGCCCATGACACACGCCATCAAATGCAAAAATAATATCATCTTTTTTGAATATCTTGTGAGAATATGACACAGGATTAAGTTTGTTCAAAAGTACCCCAGGCAGTTCTTGCTGCATTCCAACTTGGTTTTGAAGTTGAGCATTCTCAATGATCTGGCATGATAGTCCCAGCGAGCAGAATCTAACATACTTTCCATTTTCCTCCACAGCAGTAATAAAATGCTTTATCACAGGAACAGGGATTATATATCTACAAAGTAGAAGCCGACAAAAAGATTAAGCCATTTGTGCAAATTATTTTGCCTGATGAAAAGTATATTTCAGTTTCCATCTTCTTCGCTCCTTGAAAAAAGAGTAAAACGAACTGTTTGGTCATATTTTGGTCTTAAGCAAGACATACATAAACAAAAGATCAAATGGATGATTCTGATAAGAATGAATTTGAAAGGGATTATATCCAGTCTCTGAGTTTTTTAATATTGCTAAATGAGTGTATAGTTTGTCCATTTGTTTTAAACAGCTTCCTACCCTCTTGGTTAAGCGACCTAGCATGGAATTGTGATGGTCAAATTCGAGGTCAGAAGACTAACATGGCCAACACAGCAGAGGTCAAGGACCTATATCATGAAATGTATCAAATTCTCTTCTTATTCAATAGAATGAAAAAGAAGGGACCTACATGACATTACCCCAATTTGAAAATTTACAACTCTTCATCATTTTATCATATTAAGACTTCAAGCTAAGGCTTCTATGACCATTCATGACACAGCAAATACAACGACTGAAGAGATTGAAAGATTTTGAAAGCTCCGTGACATTTATCCAATATTCTCAGAACCAGAAAGGTTCTGAAAAGCTACATAAGCAACTTTATTGCCCATGATGGCTGGACCACTGCAGTTGCCAGGATTAATAGCTGCATCAATCTGCATAGCTGTCAGCGGAGTTGCACCATGTACATATTGAATAGGTTCAACCCTCGAAACAACACCTTTGGTAACGGAAATGTTGTCTCCACCTTGAGGATATCCAACACAGCAACAGCCTGTTGAAGAAATGGAATGTCTCCTAACTCCAAGAAATTCATGCCCTCCCAGGATTGTTCACTCTCAACAACAAGAATTACTAAGTCACATTCATGACCCACAGCTTCTACTCTGGCTTTATATTTGGCAAAAGAACCATGCTTTCTTACAAGCACGAATGTATAATCAGCCACCACATGAGCATTTGTAAGAATCTTTTTTCCAGAGACAACGAATCCTACATTAAGCCAATAATCAGAAAAAAAAAACATATTTAAAAAAGATTCCACTTTTCCAAACATTATATAAAAACGCTAAAAGCCCACAACAGCTTTCCATTGTCAAACAAAAAGGGCATAAACTCAATAGAATGAATGCTTAAGCAACCCGAATTCGTCGAAGCAATCATTGTACTAAAAATCATAGCTCCATGATAAAAGAAGAAAGTAGAAGAGATTAATTTGCAGACGTTACTGACCTGAACCCGTAGTTTCTCGTTGGGAGTTGTTCTGCCATGGAAGAAAGTAGTTGTGGCTGCTCGACACAGTGAATATTTTTAGCAAAGAATCCAAAGCCAGCTCTATCGCAGCGTAAGCATTTGTCTTTCCATTACTATTGATTTTAATTACACGACGTCGTTGCTGTCGTCTTGCTCGTATATCTTTGTAAACATTTTTCTTGTTACTCAAACTAGTGGTTCCATTAGATATTGCTGACGATGTTTGAAAAAAATGGTGATAATTATTATTAATATTGAGGCAATGACATTTAGAAGCTGAAGAGAAGGAAGGCAGATGAATTATTCTGATTGAGTTAGAGGTTTCTAAAAAGGCATTGCTATTGGAGATAACGAAGGGGGAAAATGACCATACGGATCCTACACAATGACGAACCCTGCATTGCCTTTCTGAGTTTTGCAGGCTCTTTAGTCCCCTTCAAGAAAACAGAGGAAGGAAATGTCATTTGGTAGGTTTTCTGAAGAAGAAGGAAGCATAAGTGAATAGCTTTAACTCGGGCCCTTTCTATTCAGGATGCTGAATTGGGCTGAATCTCAAAACCCATTCTTTCACTGTTTTAACTTAATTAGTAACTAATCAAAATCCCCCATTAATGGTAAACCTTACTCAAATACAGGGGTGGATCACCATCAGGGCCTACAGCCCTAAAATAAATATTTTTATCGTTTGGATAAAAATAAAAAATTGAACCAAATTAATGCACTTTTATCATTTGGATCCTTAATAGTAGATATTTGTTCTTTGGTTCCTCTCGGTTTATGATATTTACAACTTAGCACCCCTTCAATGTAAATGCGGCTCCTTCCTTGGTCAAATGCCTTAGTCATCCAAGTGTTGCTAGCAACTTTCAATTTTGGTAAGTATTTCTTTATAATACTTAAGCTAATGAAGAATATGCTTTAACATTTTCTAACGTTTTTGGAACAGATTAAAGAATGTTATTTGATGTTTAATGGGTCATTATTGTACAAAATCCATTAAAATAATTACATTTTATTTTATTTTCATAGATGTGAAAAGACAGAATTAGTGATATTTTCTTATTAGTTTAATTGTATTTGAGGATTTTTTCCTACCCTTATCTTTTATCATTTTCTCGAATAATTCTTTTTAAAATTTTTTTTACTTGCAAGCGAGTAATTTTGAATTTTAATAGCTCTTTTGTGTTAGGCATATCAACTCGAGTTAAAATTTAAATTATATTTATACATATATTTTATGTATCGGTATAGTTTAGATTTTGTGCTTAATCTGATTCTAAATCCTAAATTTTGATTTAAACATTTTTAAATTTAAAAATTAATTTCATTTTTGTCAATAGATTATGTTTCTAAACTATAAAAATCTAAATCGTTTACAGATATTGGTATCAATCATATATATTTTTTTATTTTTTAAATTAAAAAAGCATAGTTTTCTAAAACATTATATCCTAGTTTTGAAAGTTTCCTTTTAATATGTTAAACAAATTAGATCCTTCCATTCAAGTTGGGGAGCATGACATTATATTTGGTACAATAGAATTAGTCACAACTTGGAACTTTTTCACATGACATAACAAAATTATTTAAATTTTATGTAAATTAATGTTAACATAGTATTATTTGACAGATACTGTACTAGCGAAGATAAGTCAAAGAAAAATGTCATGAATAATTCAATCTAACAGAGTTTTCTTATTTATTTTATTCCAATCTTTCCTATTTGCCAACCCCTCTTTTAATTTGGTAGTAAAATAAATTTTTTATTAAGTTTTTGTGAAAATAAAAATTCTCAATAAATAGGATTTAACGAAATAAAATGTGTTCTTATTTTACAACTTATGGAATATTTTAATGTATTTTTATTAAAAAAAGATTATTGAATTATATTTTATAAAATTTACCATAGTATAACTTATGGAAATTTATCAAAAATTATTAAAACTAAACTAAGATAAAATTTATTATTCATATTTTCATTTGATTTTAATGGAACATTAATATTTTATAGTATAATTAAAAATCTCAGGATGCCCAGAACAGCATGAAAACCCTAGCAGATTTTGCCCCTAGTATTCTTCGATCTTATCCATTTGCAAAAGATTTTTCTTTAGCAGCACACTTTGGAGAAGAAGCAAATGGAACACAAAGGTAAAAGCCTGGCTGATGATGTATTGATTTCAATATAATGACAAAATCGGCACACAATTCTACTTTTTTGTGATAAGAAAAAGAAAAAAGAAAAAGAGAAGGAGAAGTTTTAAATATAAAGCATAAGAGTCAAGAAAGCTCAGCTGGCCAACCAAATTCCGAACCTTCTAATGTGTCTAAATGCCATGAATGTCTTTCTACCACATCGAAATCTTTCATTCATTTCCTCCATTCCGTAAAGCGTCTGAGATTAACTCTCAACTACAACATGGATGTGTTAAGGTCCCACGTGGACTACCATGAATTTTAAAGTTTGGTAAACGTTTTTATTGAGGGTATGCTTGAAAATGCGAAAAATTTGCTTAAAAAAAATAAAATTTTAATAAATATTTATAAATAAAAGATATAAATGCAATTAAATTCAATTGAGTAATTTATAATAATTTAAATGACTCATCCTTTTTAGTGTAAGGTCGAAGTTACAGCAAGTAAGGTTTAATTGACTCATCATTTTTAGTATAAGGTCGGAATTACAGTAAGTAAGGCCTAATTGACTTTCACTTTTTGCATGGGTTAATTTTTTTTTTTTTTAAATAGTGTAAATTTTTTTGTTTTAATCTTTTTTTGTTTTCTTATATATTTGTAATGTTTATACTTTAGCTGCACCCATCCTTATTGGATTTCAAGAATATATAAAGGACTAAAAATATATAGGCAGTGTTCACTTGAACCTTATTTGCAAAAATTAGAGAAAAAAAAAATACATAGCATTTGAATAATAGGTAATTTGTATATGAATAATTGACTATGAATAATCTAATTTTTATTAACATTCACGTATTTGAAAGTTGATAATTTATTTCACTATAATTAAACTATTATATCTTGAATTCCAAACCCTAGTACTCTATTTTATTAATTGAACTAATTTTATTATGAATTATATTTTTAATTATTCTCACCCTATTCTCCTCTCACATTCAAATTCGATTGAGAAATCAATCATTTATGTTTGATTAATCACCGAACTACTACCTTAAAGAGGTCATATAAATTTTAACTCTATTAGGAATTATATAAAGTGTTTTTGTTATATTATTTAGAAATACAATACCTAAAACGGTTATTAAAAATTGACTTTTCTTGGTATTTAGCAGTTAATATTATCAGCCACTTATCAAAATAGTAATATTTATCAACTACTTGTGGACTTATAGTTAATAGTTATTAATTATATTTTATAATATATATAAGTTAAAAATCATGCAATTTCAATTCCAAATATACCAAAAACTATTTTCATGGAAACATTTTTCTATTTCCATTAATTGACTGAGGAGTGAGGACAGTAATTCTTGATTTACTACTCAAGATCTTTAGACCCATTAAGTTTTGACCAAGTTTTCATTGGATTCGAAATGGGAATGGTTTGTTTTATTGATTGGAGTGTGTAGCACAATCGCTTTATCAGTGAGCAAAATTCATTGCATGGAAGGAAGAAAATACGAAATTTAGGCATGAAAAGGAAATAAATAAAACAAAACAAAAAGTCAAAAAGACACTCGTCTCTCTTTAGAAAAAATAAAAAGCATGAGATCATATTCATTCATTGATGAAAAAAGAAGAAATCTAGATAGAATTTTGGGTTGAAGAATTTGTACGTTAGATTAAAGGTATGAATAATGTGGAGATTAATTAATTAATTAAGTATTAGCACACCTAAAGGAATTAAGCTTCTATTACTTTAATGAAATTTGTTACCAAATTAATGAAATAATCCCACAAATTAATCGCATTTTTAATTGCTTACTAATGATGGCTCGTGAAACATGCATCTAGAAAGAAAACAAAAATTGAATCTTCCCGTGATTAAAGTTTTTGTCTCATAAATTCTTAGTATCTCTTGATTTCAAATATGAAATTTACATGGATTTTCAGTACAGTACATGAAATTGTTATATATAATAAAAAAAATAATACTAAAAATATAAATTTTTTTATACAAATTAAGGTGACAATCAATATGGTATAATTATACTATTATCATATGATTTATTTTTTAACTCTCACGAATTTCTTTTTTGCCAAATTTGTGTAACTTAATTTGCATATCTAGTTTGACTTATAGTGTTTTTAAACATGTATAATTTACATTAGTACAACTTAGAGCTAATTAGATAAAGTTTATAATTTGCTTTGAGGGATTATAAGTTTAGTGATTTATTAATTTTTATGTTTGACTTCTCTGTTAAGTTCGAATTTAAAGGAGGAAGTGGGATATGATTTTAAAAGCCCCCCCTCAAATATATCTTATTTAATCCCTTTACTTGGTATAAAGAGATTTTGGAGAATATAAGGTGCAATTTGAATATGTGAAAACAATAAAAAAATAATTAGAATTACAAATAGTTTTTATTTATGAAATTCAATCTTCAATTTTTGGTACCATTCCAAAGTTACAATTGATAGAACTGAATATTGCCCAAATATTTGACAAGACTTGATTACACAAATTCTTTAATACTAATATCTTATTACTAACATTGTTGTTGTTGTTGTTCATAAACCTAATATTTATTCGCACAGCTTCTCTCTCTCTCTCTCTCTCTCTCTCTCTCTCTATATGTGGTCGTGGGTGGGTCTCTATGTGGGTGGGTGCGTGTAATTTTTATCAATAAATTAAGTATATGATAAGCTGCATGCATTATTTATATTCTGATTGGAAACTCATAGGAAGCCAGTAAATTGCTAATAAAATATCTACAATCAATATTCATCGGCGGGTCAAAACAATTAGCTAGCCATCCAAGAGTTGAAAGAAAACTTTAATCATTCGATCACATGGTCGACAAATATATCTCTTTGTTCCTTATCTTACAGATTAATATATGTGGGCCATTATATATGCATGCTAAATTCTTATTCTTACATATATTTAATTACCATCATGCATAGAATTATTGAAATATAAAATGATTGTATATATATAATAATTAAATAAATTGTTATGTATCTATATAGAGAGAGTGTTTGTGTAAGCATATATAGGCTTCTATTCTCTTCTTAATATATCTATATCTATATCTATATCTATATCTATATATATAGGAATTTGTAACCTTGTAGCACACGTTTCAACCATTTCATTCTTCTTTCATTTTTTTCTACACAAACAAAAGGAAGAATTAAAGAGAGAAGGAAATTGAAGTCTTCGAATTGAACTGCATCGCATTTCTCATGAACTGTGGAGTCGTATTGGGTTTCTATTGCTGGGGTTGGGAGTTCTTAACTGCCCTTCTTCTCTTCTCCTCTCTCCCCTAATTCATTTTACATCATCTTCTTCTTTTTCTTTTAGTTTATTCCTTAATATATTTCCTTTAGTTCTCTGAGTTTTTTGTTTCTTTTAGTTATAGCAATTTTCTTTCAAGTATTTTATGGAGTCTACAAATATGGTCAGCTGTTGTGATAAGGGTTTGCTGGAATATATTAGAAAATCAACGCCGCCACCATTTCTGTTGAAAACTTATATGTTAGTCGAGGATCCGGCCACCGAAAGTGTCGTATCGTGGAACGGGGACGGGACGGGGTTTGTAGTTTGGCAGCCGGCGGAGTTTGCAAGAGATCTTCTGCCGACACTCTTCAAGCATAGCAATTTCTCTAGCTTTGTCCGGCAGCTCAACACCTATGTATGTCGAATATTATTATTCATAAGTAATTTTCGATTCATTTATTTCATTCAAAACGAATTATTAATTCTTGTAAAATCCTATATACAGCTTAATTACTTTATTCTTAATTTTTTTAAAAAATTAATAATATAATAAAGAGATTTGTGGAGAAATAGAGGTAACAGTAAATCAGAAGATTCATGGAATTATCGTTAAAAAAAAAATTACTGGATCAATAATGAAGTCAGCATATTTCTACCCACAAATATGTATATTAAAACCCGATAACGTGTTTGAACATAAGTTTTCTATGATATAATAGTGTAGGTTGTTAGTTAGACTTGGACTAGAAGGAATGTCTAAATTCGTTAAACAATTAAGGAAGACCATCCCATCCATTGACATTAATATTGGATTTTTGTCTCTTATAAGAAATTAAATATATATCGTTTAAAATTAAATTAGTGTCTACAATTTCACGGATAATCCTTGATGGGTTGTAGGGATTTCGAAAAGTTGCAACGAGCAGGTGGGAATTTTGCAACGAAATGTTTCGGAAAGGAGAGAGAGATCTGTTATGCAACATTCGTAGAAGAAAAGCCTGGGCAAACAAGCAACAAACAGCTGCAACTGCTGCAACAACTCAAGCCGTGGTAGCACAAGAATCCGATAACGAAGATCAAAGATCGTCTTCCTCGACTTCATCGCTATCGGAATACAGTACATTAATGGATGA
The DNA here is from genome assembly GCA_035221805.1 of Trichilia hirta. NCBI lineage: Eukaryota > Viridiplantae > Streptophyta > Magnoliopsida > Sapindales > Meliaceae > Trichilia > Trichilia hirta. The sequence goes on from JAWDEX010000023.1 coordinate 2,089,299, forward strand.
AAATAAACGTCTGAAGAAGGAGAATGGTGACTTAAGCTCAGAGCTTAGCAGCATGAAAAGGAAGTGTAAGGATCTTCTGGATTTGGTGGCTAAATCTGCAAACAGAGAGAGAGAGGAGGAAGATCATGGTCTTCATCAGATTCAGAGGTCATTGAAGTTGTTTGGAGTTAGGTTAGAAGTTGAGGGAGAAACGGAGATGAGGAAGAGAAAGAGAGCTGAGATCAGTGAATGCGCAAGCATTTTACTATCTCAATCATGCAAATAATAATTATTCTATTAATTAAGGAATAATAATATGGTGATGGTGATGATAAAGCTACTTAATTTAATTAAGATGAAGAAGTAGATTAATTATCAATATAATTATATGATCATTGCATATTTACTGTCTTTGTTATAATGTGGCGATGATCTTATAAATAAATGGACATTTGTAACATAGTGTACTGTGCTTGCATATTGCAAGTGAGCTACTTATTAATGAAGTAGCAGCAGCAATATTATATCTATTGAAAGTCGATGAAGTCAGATATGCCTTTAATTATGGCTATTTCCAAATAATAATGCATATTATTAGGATAGCATTGTATGAATTAGTCAGTACATATTCTCCCATCAGTTGGATATCCTTCATTCTCCTATCATTAATTGTGCATCAAAAAATAGGTATGTTTGAAATCGAAGTAATAATGTGATGGTGAAACGAAATTATTTGTTAAGGATCAAATATAAATAAAACTGGAGAGATAAATATCCATAATTTTTAATACATAAAATAAATATATGATTTTATTTTAAATTTTGAATTGAGAAAAAAATACATTACATACCCGAAACTTAAAAATGAAAGTTTATATATCTTTATAGATATAGTATAGATGTATATATGTATGTACGTATATATATTATTTTGTGAGAACATTTTAAAATAAGAATATGCTTTATAGAACATCTGATTAGACTGATTTGATTTGTCCCCTTTTATATATGGAACAAGAAGGTAAGAACTCCCTGTTTGATGTGGAAAAAAAAAATGGTTGCGATTGAAATTGTAGGCACAACTAGAAAACAAATTTTCATTATTTGACTAAGAATATATTAGCTTTTAAATTAGAAATATATATATTGAAAATAAGGTAAAGTTCTTATCGTTAATTACTCCAAATTTTGAATAGTTTCAAGCTTTTTATGTCTTCAAATAAAAGAGATACATACATGCATAAAAGATTTAATTGATGTGTTCATGCATGAAAATAGGTTATGAATATTTATATATATAGAAATGGTCTTTGAAAGACTGTTTGATTTCAATCACAAAAATTAATTCTGTTATAGTGTAAAATGAAAATAAATCTTAGAATTATTTAAGATATTTTAGGTTATTTTTCAACTTAATATCACATGTAACTCTAGAATCTTTGAAACTCCTTCCAAAAGAGTTTGATAGAAGAATAATTTCTCTGTTTTCTAAATTATATATATATCAGGCATAATAATTCAAAATCAATCAAATTTTCCCTTGTATTAAGATGATATCAGCTATAGTCAAAAGTAGTTGTTGGCAAGTCTCGTTTGGAGCAGTTGATTAATTGTTTTCTAATAGTGCTTACTCCCCATTGATTAAGGAATAATGTTTCATTTCAATAAGCAATTGTAATTAATATTAATCCATTTTCAGCTTTGAAATTTCACCTACGCAAATCTTTGAAGAATCAAGAGTTAGGTGACAATATATGGAAGTAAACTGACAGTTTTGAGAAAGTATTTATGTATTTATAGATACGAAATTACCCATTCACGTTTTAATTAGACAAAAATTTTTAGGAAGAATGATAAATACCTTTAATGGTTTAATTAGATGATAATTTTTTTTTTTTAATTTGAAAGTTGTGACAAATATTTTTATTAAATTAATTTTTTTTAATTTTTGTCTTTTTCTATCGTATAATAACAATTATTTCTAACTTTTATAAAAATAAAAAATTATATAAAATACATAAAATTATTATTAAAAAATTATATGAAATGTATAAAATTTATATTTTTAAAAAAATAAAAAATTAATAAATTATATTAAAATCTTTTTTAATTTTTATATTTTTATAAAGACTAAAGGCATAATAGTATTATACTATAAAAAAGACAAAAAAACTAATTTAGTAAGAGAGTATTTATCACAATATTCAAAATTTAAGAAAATTTTTATCATGAAATATAAAATAAGAGAGTAAGTACTATTTAATAAAACTATAAAAAAATATTTATCATTCTCTCAAATTTTTATGCATCCATCTCACTCGAAATGGACTATTCAACACCTGTGATTTTACAAAATTTGATGTGTAACAAATGTTAATTGTTCCGACTTTAATTTGGATATTTAATTTTAACTAAACTGACACACAACATGTATTAAATGGCTGTATGATTTGTAAGAGAAGAAAAATTTCTTGCCTGCATTTACAGGTGGAGGGAATTGTTATAGAAAAAAATTGAATGACTGGATTAATTAACTAATTTCTATCTTTGACCTCTCAAGAAGAAGAGGAAGAAGAGATAGATTTTTATTATTTTCTCAAGCATTAATTCAAACCCCAAGCTCTTACGGTTCCGGGTATTTGAACTTTTAGCATGAAATTTATTAATTAATCAGCATAAGCATTTGATTCGTAATAGGAAAAAATCTCTAAAAGTTAGAATAAATTTTATTAATAATCCTAATAAATTGTGTCTTAAATGGTGTTAATAATAAAAATATTTATTTAACTTATGATTTGAAACGCGTATTTGTGAAAATTAACTCCTCAAATTGGACTAAAGCAAATATCAAATCTCCCGCATATTTGGGTTTATTTTTCACTCATTTTTCCCATTATAGAGAATGAAATAGTCGCTAAAAAACTTACAAACTTCGGTCTTGGTCTTTCTTTTTTACCGAGTGGGCAGATCCTTTTACTGAGGTGGGTGATTCGTTGTTTCGAGATTCTATAAGCTACCCTCGTTATAGATTTCATTAGAGTAGTTTCTTGGAATAAGTTCATTGTCCTATTGTCTTAGTCTTTTTTTTTTCCTTTAATATATTTTTGCCTTTTATTTGAGGTTTTCGTTTAGAAAAGAAAAAAGAAATCGAAATCCAAATAAAGACTATTTGATTTGAACTGAACCAAATTTAACAATCTCAATAACAATAATCAAGCAAACTCTTGACAAAATCATAGAAATCAGAAGCCGTTGGTGCTGATGGAAGTTGAGATTCAGAAGCGAAGAAGGCACTTAGAAATTCATTCGAAACATCAATCTGCAAGAACATATCATAATCAGTGGAGTCGCTGTCTCATGTTTTCGTTGATTTTGTCAAAATCAAATGGAGTATGAAGTAGGTGGTGTTGAATTTTTATCTGACCATACTCTGTTGAATCATATTCAGTCGTTGATTATATTGGAGATTAGATGAAGCATTCTGCAGCTTTTATTGGTGATGCTAAACCAGCCTCACGTTGCTTTTAACTTGTTCTTCAAACTTTATTTTTTCCTGGACGCTTTTTTTCTTAAGTGAAAAAGTAAAAGTCTTCATTATTTTCCAATTTGTATCCTTTGTATGATTCCTAAGCTCTTTTAGAGCTTGTACCATTGTGAAACGTCATAAGGGAATTAGGAGTAAGAAAATGATTAAAAATTAACTCTCCTTAACGTATGTTTGATATTATTGAGAATAAAACTTAAGACCACTATTCAAGTAAATGCCACTAATCCTGAGTTAGTATCTTATTTTTTGTGACAAGTCTCTGACGTCAGTACAAGAAACAAATTTCATGACTATCATGGAGACCACGATGCTAGTACCACCAGTGGACTTATACAGAAATTAATCCTGTAATCAATTCGAAAGTCGGTTTGTTGACACCAGATAAGGACACTTGGCTACCCTAATACAGCTCAAGTCACCCTTGGCTTCCCTAAATCAAAGGCATGCCTTAAGGTTAGTGAAAGCGGAAAGCACAATGATAATCGAGTTAAAATAATGGCCTTGGCAACTGCATGAAATTCAACAAAAAAGGGGAATGGCAAAAAGTGATCACCAAGAACTCTGAAGTTACTACAAGCTATCACATCAAATTTAAGATTTTGTATAGCACTAATAGTAGTTTAAGTAGTAATTATGTTGATCTAAACTTATAGGTAATAATTATACAGTGACTCATTATCCAGTAACTGTGCACAAATCTTTCTGATAAATGCCAACTATTCTTATTCTTTGATGTCTCACACATATGAAGGCTTAGAAGGTGTGCCACCAACTACTACAAATATCAGCCCTATTCCAACATGAAAGGAGTTGGTGAACAAATAAGCACCCCACTCGCATCAACATTCTTGAAACCCTCTTTTTTTTTTATCCAAATACCACACCCTTTGCTTTAATCCGAAGCTTGACTTAAGTATTAAAGTTTCTATGTCAAAAAATTGACAACACTACTAACTTTTTTTTTTTTTTTTATTTTAGATCGTTAGAAGGCAGACTTTGTTGTACACTTTTGGAGAAAGATTCTGTATGGTATTTAAAGTTTTTCATTTTGAATTTTTTAAATATTACTAATTGACCCCATTTGTAGGACAAAAAACCTTTTATCAGCTCACTGAAAATCTTGCTAAAATATATAATTAGTCAAAATGGTCGTCAATAACTAAAACCATTATTCTTGAACACTTCT
>JAWDEX010000023.1:2122455-2138184 GCA_035221805.1 Trichilia hirta
ACAGGACAGAAGGGAATATATCAGAGAACGATACACATAGATAGGTATAAAGTCTTCTGTTAAAATAGAAGCCCAATAAAGCATAAGCTGAGCAACAATAATACAGTAACAACCAGAAGATCGCAAAGTATTTCCAACTATCACATTACCCAAGTAATATTACTCATCCCAAAATCCACATCCCAAGTGATATGATATTCATAAAGTGGATGATTAATTTTCAAAATTTTCAAGATAATCTATTACACCATCCCATCATCAACATGATGATGCCACATCACTAGAGTTAGAATTTTGATGTAGCTTTTGGGATAAGTGGTTTTTTACTCATATCATCCAATGATTTATGTAGAACAAGAAAATGAATCTGAACAAAAGAGGGTTTGGAATGCAATCAACATAACCTCATGTAATATAATTGATTGTAAGCATATTTTCCAATATATGAGATAGGTATGCAATATTTATGGCAACAGCATGGTAGAAGATGAATCACATAAAACAGGAGTAGATCAATGCACCTCGGAGAATAAGAATCTTTTGTCTTGATGAGCTTCACACAAATGATAAAATCCATGACATGCCTTTGAACATTTCTTCAGTTATGCATTAAGAAGTAACTTTCAGACACTTCGATCAACAAATTACAAAAAATATGAATTATGTAATTGATTAGCCATGCATCAAAAAACTAAGACATGATTCTTACTTACTGTCAGTTCCAGAAAAAGAATATCATGTTGAGGGCGCACCCCTAACACCTTCCGTATCTCATCCTAAAGAACAGAGTCATTTAGATCACCCATTAGAATCCCCCTCCAAGCAAAAAGGAGGCTAAAAAAAACACAAAGCATTAATGAATTAAACAAAGAATCACAGCTGATTGACTGAACTTCAAAAATTAACATAGCTTAGCCCAAGAAGATCCAGAAGAAACAATATCAAATGCTTTACTAAACAGGAGCAAATAAATGTTTAACCAAAACCATCTTTAGCCTTGTTTCAGCGTTTTCATTCAGATAGGACCAACTGGAAGGGAAGTATATGTAATGATTTCACCGGAAATTATGTTTTCATGTGCGTGCAGGCTCTACATGTTACAATATAAACCATTTAAAGAGTAAAAAAATAAAATGAATTACCATTTCTGTTGTGATATTCCTTCCAAAGACCAAAGCATCCCCAGATTTAGGAGGAATAAGGCCAACAAGCATCGAAATTGTTGTGCTTTTACCAGCTCCATTTTGTCCTTCAAAGTAACCATAAAAAGTCAAAGAACCAGATAAAACCATCCACCAACATGCAATAAGTATTTGTCCTTTTGTAAGGATGGTTATTTTTTAGGTGTAAGACATAAGGTGACACATGCACAATCAGCCATATATATACATATAAAATCAGGCATTCAAGAATCAAGCTTGAAGATACAATACAATAAAAGGCCAAGCACAGAGTAGAAATAAATGTAAAGAGAACAGAAAGCAGGGGAGGTTGACACTCACCAAGAAGTGCAAGTATCTGATTTTCATATAAGGTGAGCTGTAGTGAGTTAACAGCACAACAATTGCCCTTTTTACTAGAGTACACCTTATGAAGATTCCTAATTTGAATGCATCTGCAAAGAAAATATACAATGTGAAGGAATACCCAATACCAGCAGATCAACAGTACTGCATCTAGGCACATAGCAAACCTTCCATCAAGCTCTTGTTGCTTCATGTCCAAGCTTATCAATTCCTCAACAGGTTCATAAGCATCTAATCTAAGAGCACACTCCTTTTCTTGGGAAAGCTTAGCATTAATTTTAACTTCTGCACTGGAAAGATGATGTTTGGTAACACTTTTCTTTCTCCAGAAACACTTTTGGAATATGAAGTTCCATCGATAGCAGGCTCCATTTTCCCTGGGAAGGACCCAAATTGGTAAAAATGTGCGGAAAAGCTCACGTAAGATTTTGTGTCATGACAGTCAAAACATAATAATAGGATTTATAAAGTCTAGGAAGCTTGTCAAAGATATATGATAACTACAACGAATCATGACCACCTCTGACAGAACTTTAACTTCTTCGACTGATGACATTCAAGGGTGCTCAAGAAAGCAATTAGGACAGCAACATTATACAAATAAATTTCCTCAATCTCTACATCTCTACATCATGATAATGACAACGACTAGAAACATCATTATTCTTTGTATTTTATTGGATTTGTAGATCTTTAAAATATTTATATTATCATCATAATTTTAACTTTTTATCTTTTTTCTCCCCTTGAAGAATATATCTTGTATATTTCATGTACAAGGGTTGCTTCTACTTCATCTTAAGTGCTCCTCAATAAATTTATACAAGCATATTTCCAATAAAATAGCCAACATGATATAAAGAGGTTTTATGCTGATCAATATAAAGCAAACAGAACTTAAACTACGAAGCAAGGAACCCACACAAAACAAAAGATTTAAGCACTACGAATGATAAAATAGACATCTTTGAAAATGGATCATAAATATTGAGCAGTTTTCTCTTTTGCAGGAAGCCAAACGGTAAGAACTTCATAACACTGTACATTCATCAATACAAGCACAGAAACCAACACCATTTCACAGATTTAATAAGACAAAGGATTTTAAAAATATACCTTATCCAGATAAAGACCAATCATGCCATACAGCAGTTTGTCAAGCAACATCATTAGGAGACAGACAAAAAAATTCACTCCAGATGATTCCTACACAATCATAATCAATAAAATTCAGAAACTAGAAAGAAGGGTGGCCTCAAAATATTTTAAAAGAGGTAAATCTCCCAATGTTGAACATACTCGCCATATGTTGCTCCAACGAAGACCAACGTGAGCACGCCCATAATCTGCAAAGTTAACTGATCCTGGAGCAAAAGCCGTAGGTGAAAGAAAAGAAGCAACAACCTTCAATATCCTACAAGTAGAAAATATTAAATGAACCCATATGCTTATAGACACATTTGCAACAAAGGAATCCAGCATAAAGAGTTCTTCAGTTAAGACAGCACAAATAAAATTTTTCATAGCATGAGCACTCACATAGACACGGCCTCATCATTAACAGTATAATATGGAAAGAAAGCCCCAAGGAAAGAGAGGGTTCCAACTGCCACGGCTGTTTTTACTCGTGTGAAGAATGTAGATATCAAAAAAGACAGTGAAATAGCACTGAGTCCAAAAGAAAAGAAATAAGCAAACACCACAGTCTTGTCACTGTATTTAAAAAGGCTGCCCATGGTACAAACAGTAATGATCCCAGATGAAACTGCAAACTGCAAAAGAAATTAAATAGGGGAAAATTGGCACACCATGATTCAAAAATAAAATATTTGGGAAGAACCTTCAGGACAGAATATTGTCTAATTATTTATAGAATTTTAACTTCAAAGATCAACTAAATCACCAATTGACCACTCTATTTATTCAGGTTTATATGGCTGATTTAATTTGGATAGCCAATTGATTTGGTCCAAGCAGACAGCCCAAAAATACTAACTATAAAAGAGGAATAATAATAATTTCTCCTCAACTCAAAAAATTGTGCATAAAAACAGACAGATAAACACACAAGAACACTGATGTAGTACACTAAGACAGAAGAGTAGGAGGAAAGGAAATAAAAAGAACCAGAGAGAAAAAACTGACATTAAAAGCAAGAATAGAAGGATAGAAATCAGCAAATACAGAGATGGAAAGAGGTAGAAGTCAATTCAGAAGCTTTCTATGACTTCATTTCCAGAAAATTGCTAAAAAGTTAGAAAAAAATTCATTTTCAGAAAATTGTCCAAAAATGAAACAGATGACAAGCAAGGATTGAACTAAAACACAAAAAAGACACTTACCTGTAAAGTATATGTAATAAACCAAGAGAAATGGAATATCCCATCTTTCAAACCCATCATGTATAGACCTTCTCTTATCTTCTGTTCCTGCAATGTAACAAAAATACATGAGTGTGAAGTCAAGAAACTCTAAGAACAAAAGAAAAATGCAAGTAGAAACAACAAAATACCAACCCTGACCATAAGCTTCACGTTAAAAATGTCAAAGTACCTTCTCAAACACAGAATAGCTGATCAGTCGAGAAATTGGATACAGGAAGCCTAGCAGATACCTGCTCATCCCGTGTTCAGATTACAAATGAAAGTACTTTAAAAAAATAAATATTAAAAAATAAAAGACCAATTCAAATTCAACTTTTTTCTTTCTCTTAAAGTGTAATCCAAATTCAACTTGAACAGGCTACAATATATTTTATAACAAGAAGGGATGGCAAAAACAATGTATAATTAAGTAAAACATACAATAATCCCATGACACTCTTGATGATAGACTGGAACTCATCATCAGTGTATTCACGAGTTGGAAAGGGAACTATTCAGCTGGTTGAAGGGCTAAACTGGGTCCATTGCTGCTTGACCAACAGAGGAGTGCTGGACAAGTTTGATGATGGAGTTACTATGTTTTCAGTACCTACATTAGTTTCAGTTTGCTGGGCAGCAAAAATTATTAACGAATCTAGCACCTGTTGAAACTGCAGAAAGGGTAAAAGCATCAACAACCACGATAATACATTTTCCAAAAACTGGAGAAAATAAAAAAAAATAATATTAAGTAAATTAGCAAAACTACACAAATCAATCAAAACAATTCAAATTAAGACACTTGCCAAGGAATGAAGATGGGGAAATTATATACACTCATACATGCAGAGGAAACAATGGAGGAGAGAGATCATATTAAGAATAACACAAACATGCGACTGCAATGAAATAACCAACACTGTTCCTTGGGGGAATGACTACAGGAAAAACCATTTGCTCTCCTTAATCCATGAAGTTACACTCACAAGATGACCAACTAATACTTGGGCAACTTCAAAATAAGGTTAATAGATGCAGCAATATTCAATAATATATTTAAACTCTGGTATGGTCATGAGACCCATGAGATGAAGATTGCCAAATATGATTCATTTTGAGCCACTACAAGAAGTCTAGAATCCTTTTACATATACTTCATTTGATTTCAGATCGTGCTCATTTTACAATCAATCACAATTGCCTTGATAATAATGAGTTGTACTACAAAACTATGCGAGATAATGCATTCTGTCCTACAGCTTCAACAAGAAAGAGCTGAGCAAGTCAACCAGTAACTAAAACTAATATTTGAATTTTCGTTCAAATGCTCAGCAAGACAGTCATTAAATAACTTTCTAAAGAAATAAAAGATTTTACCGCGTTAATAATCACACCTTTAGAAGACTAAAATATAAGCAACTTGCCAAAAATTACAGTATTTGTTGTAAAAGCTCATAAAGATTGCTAAAAGTCATAGTGGATACAAATCATCAACAGAACAGACACGCATGGGAACTTCTAACCGTTCTAACTATAAGACTAGAAGGAAGAAACCATGAAAAGATAAATATAGTAGGAGAGAATTATGCTGTCATACAATCAAAAGTCCACTGAAGCTATATTGCATTGTTCGGATGGTATTAACATCCAATTCTAAGTCATTGAGATAAGGACTATTGGCATCCATGAAGGTTTTAAAGTCAGGAAATCCAGAGAAAGCCCAGGTGTGGTTGAGACGTATGCTATAATCAAATTGCTGAGCACCTTGAAAGTGAGAAACCACTGCTCCTTTAATTTTTGGATTTGAACAACTCCCAAACAAAGATGAAAAGTAATTCCAATCACTTCACCAATGACATAGCTTAATATCAGTAACATGACTTATGGGAAACTTGAACAGGTGCATGTATAACTGATAAGATCAATAATTTGAAGATATTAGATAAGAAAATTATATTATAGGATGCGTTCAAAATATGCAGACAAATGAATAGCCAGTTAAAGAAGATACAAATTAAATAGAATGTAAATAAAATTGGAGAAATAATAGGTCAACTAAGTCACAAAGGAAGTGAAATCTCCAACTGCAAGTTCAATCACATCAATTAAGGCCAAAATCAATCATCAACAAACTCAGCAAGGATTCGCATATTACATAGGGAAATATTAAAACTCAAAAGAGTTTCACTATGACCAATAACACACTTTAAAGTTTCAAGTAAAAGTTAAAACTTTTGAAACTCCTGAATTAGTTAATTTTGGGATATTAAAATATCACTTAAAATCCACTAAAATAAAGAAGTCTAACTATTGTTATCAAAATTAATTGACACATAATTAACATAATAAGATTGTTCACAGCACACTCCCTGCATGGGAACACTAAAACACAGCAGCCATAACTTACTTGACTTGATCGCATGTACCATACAGATGTGAGCGTATGTAGGTTTCCAACTGGAGTTCATCTTTGTAGATTCTACTAACAAGTTGTACATATGATATCAAAATTCATTTAGATTGAACAGAAAGATTCCTAGTGATACAACAAAATTTCAGTATCATTGCTTGCATATTGCAGTTAGACCAATAAAGAAATAAGTTGCCACTCTGATTGCAAACAACTTGCAAGGGAAATACATCAAAGCTTGATAATCATTCTTTATTTTTTCATAATTCTAGTTCATAATATTCAGTCAAGATCCATCCTACCCACCCATCCATTTACCTCTTGAGAAGAGTCCAAGACATTTCTTCAACACTACAAAGGGGAGATACCCAGTGGATATCCCAGATTTTGAGATTACTAACCTATGGCCCACAAATTTAAAAAAAAAATGGAAAAAAAATTCTACTCGAAGAATATGTTTATTAGATCCACCAAAGTGGATGAAAGATCCCCTAGCTCTCTCTATGCGTATTGCAATTTGAAAAAGAAAAAAGAAAAAGAAAAATAAAGAAAGGAAAAGGAAAAAAAGGAAAAAAGGGTTAAAGAAGGCCAAAAAGCTTATGAACAACCCAACTTGTAACATTGGCAGGTCCTCTTGCACCATCACTTTCAATATACCAAAATTTACAATCTTGAGACCTTGGAAGAGTCAGCACGTATGAACGTAGTATCAGAATAGGGAAAGGTTAGTGCAATTAAGTACAATGATGATAGAAAACGCGATAAGCAGCACAAATATACTAATTTAGCACCTGAATTTCCAAAAGCTACAATCATTTTGAAATCAACGGTGAAACATAAGAGCTAACAAAGACTAAGAGGCATGCACAAGTTGCAACAAAAGCCAACTCCCAGTATCCATCTTTTAATAATATTTGATTCCTTAGAATATACTAAAGATCAGAACAAAGAGAATAGGCCAGATAAATGGAGCTGCATGCATCAACAAGCATAACACAAGCAGACATATACTAATGATGACAGTTTGTCCATGAAATAACATATCAATATCGTCATATTGTGGAAAACTAACAGATACCTTTAATTTGGGAAATTTTATTGACATTAAGTTGATCATATTCCTCGTTTCTTCTGTGTCGGGTGCAAAAGCCAAATACTCTCCCTTGGCCAACAACAATTCCAAAACTTGTTGGAAATTGGGGGATATGCCTTTTCCAATTTCGACTAACATGTCTTTTCGTATGTACCTAGTCCAGTTGAACAAAACCATAATGCCTTCATTCCTCTCCATCCAACAGTGAAAGCTAAATGGATATTAGTTTGGATATTAAAAAAGGGTTAGGTAACACAGAATTAAAGTTTTCGAATTGGAATTTTACAAAATTGAAGAAGGCATCTGCAAACTTTTTAAAGAAGATGGCATCCAATTTCCAATACTTCCAGTTCTATTTTCCAGTTCGATGAATAAAAGCAAAATGAAAAAATTTAGAAATTTAAAGAATTTTGGTATTCAAGTATTTGGGACCTGGAACATCTAAAATATTGCCCCCAACAATTGCCAATTGCACCTAATACACCATATCCGTAGGAAACCATAAGAATTTAACAAAATATGCAAAAATTTTGGGGTATTAAGTTGCAACCAAAACAATCTTTGGAGAACAGGTCAAAATTTGGAATTCTAGGAAATATGTAAATACAATCGCTTATATATGTATCTCAACTTTCTATTATTTTCAGATTTTAAACTAGATTTCAGAATTATCGAAAAACATGCTTTGAAAACTCTCGATTAAAGGAATTTTCCTTAGTCTATTATGTATCACCTTTTTCAAAAACAAAGAATTTCATCCAGAATGAAAATCAAACAGCTGCTTCATCCTCATTTTTCAGCCAAAAAAATATACAAAGGAAGACTAAAATGAAAACATAACTCAGGTTGCAGAAGACTTACGGTTGAGCTGGATGAATCCGTGTGTCAACTCGTGTCCTTACAGCTATTAACAACAACATTACAATCGTGGGGAGCAAAATCTACCAAAAAAAATATTTTTCACATTTAACCTCATTTGGCATTTTCTCTCTTTTGATCAGACATAAGTATGCGAAGCATAAAGAGAATCAAAAATAAAAATAAAATAAGAATCAATAGCATATGCTAAACCAAAAGTTTACCCGAACTCTGCAAAATAAGTACAATATAACAGTTCATAGCAGTGAATAACCAAAAGTCAAAATTCAAACACATAAAAACATCAAGAACTAAATTCGATAGACATGTTAATCTGCATCGAGAGAGAAATAGAGGGAGACCTCAGAAGCAGTGACCAAAGGATGACGAATTTTGAGAAGCCAATTCTTCCGAAGCATTGCTTTCAACTGTCTCTTTGAAGTTCCCATACTTGCAAAAACTTTCTCTTCTTCTCTCCTTACTACTCCAGCTCCTATCGACAGAAACCCTAGCTTCAGAGAGAGAAAAAGAAGTAATTTAGTGTCAGTTTTAGGAAGAAGTGAAGAAGAAGCAAGGTGGAGGAAGAAGAGGAGGTGGCACAGCAACGGAGCTTCGGCTAGGCCACGACATTTGGAAATTAAATGTAATCGAATTTTTTTCTTAATTAATTATTCAGAAAAACAATAGACATATCAGAAAAATGAGAAAAGTAACAAAGCTTCAGTCTTGATGGACCCGCCACGTCACAATCATTTTATAGTCAAAAGTATCGTGGGTTGGCGGGGGAAATTTGGTGGTTCGTGATAAGATTGACGAGATTTTGAAGTACAGGGGATGAGATGATGATGTAAAATCAAATGAAGTTAGAGAAAAAGAATAAAATTTAGGCTTGTCATCTAGAAGCCTAAATTGTTAAAATAGTTCCCTAATCTCTCTGTAAATGATTTCATTATCCTTAAATGTTTATGGCCATGATATACGTAAGGGTGGACAAATTAAAACTGATTTAATTTAAATTAACTCAAATTATTTAATTAAATTAATTTAAAAAATTTTGAATTAATCTCTAAATTGATATTTTACAAATTATTATTGTTGATTTTAATTATTAATTGAATTAACTTTAAATTGCAAATTGTCAAAACAAATTATTTAAATAAATATTAATTATACTTATTATTAATGTATTATAATATTATAATTATATAATATAATAATTATTTTATTAATATTATATAATAAAATAATAGATTTATTGTTTTAAAATTGGACCAAAAAATAAATTAAATCTTAAAATTTTATCTTTTAAATTTAATTTAAATTAATAAATTATTTTAATTTAAATTTAAGGTTCAAACTACAAATTTAAATTAATCTAAATCGCATAATATATTTTATAATATATTATTAAATTAAATTAAATTATCTAAAATTTAATCTATAATATTTAGATTGATTTAAAATTTTATCTTAAATCAATCCAAATTGAAAATACCTACTCTTAAATATATATTATGGTAAAACTTAAGCATTGGTTGGTGATGATTATATTCTAACCACTTCTTTTATTTTAGCAGCCCATTTGTGAGGACTGGACAAGAAGAACATTATTGAAATTTAAAAGTACAATGAACAAGATTTTGAAGCACAAGCCACTAGTCGTAACAATATCATCATGAATCCGAAAAGGGTGATGATGCATTGTAAGTGATTCTTTTTGTTATGATTCTAATTTTTTTTATTGTAATTTATAATTTTTTGTTGTATTTTATAAACTTTTAAAAATTAAAAAAAATATATGACTCAACTTAATGTACGGTGACGTGGTCCAAATTATAAATTTTATGGTAAATATCAATGTATGTTTGAAATCATATGTAATTAAATCCTTGTATGGTATGCATGCTAAAGCTAGTACATTGCATTTGCATTGCACAACAGCAGCAGGCCATTAAATGGATATACGTTGGGGACGACAATTTTAACAGTACATTTGCAACTCTGTTCATGTCCAATTTTAATGGAAAGAATTTGGTAAGACATCTACGCTTGAGACTAAAAGTAAAAGTTCGTGACAAATTTAGAATTTGATATAGTAAAATATTTGTGAGTTCGGATACATATAGATATTTACTTATCTTTTTTTTTTTATTTTTTTTGATAACGAAAAAGCTCTCGTACTCAGTCATTATTACGGTGTTTAGTCATATACGGGATCAGATACTCATTCCTAAGATACGTGTTCGCAAATCATAGAGCACCCATTCTATATCGATGAAGATGCATGTATAAAGACTACACGCCAGTGGTATCAAGCACGGAATAAAACTCTGACTGTCCCAGATTCTTACAAAGAATGAATCCTAAGATTTACAAATGGAACAAACGCTAAACAACCGTCACATCATGTCTAACCATCATGCTACACCCCTAGGGGCATATATTTACTTATCTTATTAGTTCTTTTCATATGTATAATAAACAAAAATCGAAAGCACAAAACTTAAGGTGTCTTGTAATTATATAGATATTAATAATCTTTTAGGTTTATTTATATTAAAATATTTTAGATGTTATTTTATAAAATAAGTGTATCACAAAATCTTTTACTGTAAATGATTTAATTTATAATATTGATGGCCATGAACTTGATATTTTATGGAAATATTTTTATTTTAAACTAATACTAAAATATTAACATGTCGATATTTATAAGTACAACTTAAATTAAAAGTAAATAATTGGAGGATGTCTGCACGAGTTTAGTAATAAAATATCAAATCTATTACGAAGTTAAGAAGGATTTAGTACTAGAGTTTTATAATAAAGAAGGATTTGAATTTAATAATGTATGTCATCAATATATTTTCATAGAACATTATAAATACTACTAAGCACAAGTGACTTTTCCCTGACTTTGGAATTAAAACTATTAAAAAATATTTAACAATACTAATTTTTACTGAAACTCACTCATATTTTAATTGATATTTAATATTTTAATTTCTATTCTACACTATGATTGTAATACTTTAATATTAAATGTATCCCAATATTATTTTCTCTCTCTTTGATTCATTGAATAAAAAATCAAAAAATTAAATAAATTTTTAAACCACTTAATTTTTGTAAAATATGATGTTGTCATTTTCGTTTATCCATTAGAATTGTACTCTTAAACATAAAATTAATTGTTTTTACATACAATACAAATGCAACAAACAATTGAAAAAATCTATAAACAAATATCAATTATGCTTAGATAATTTTATTTTTTACAAATAATTGTGTATAAATTAACAGAACATAATAATATTTTATGTTTCAGAAAAATACTGTGAGCCTTTCACCTAGCCTCAATCTAGCTAAAAGGCTATATTTATTTTGACCTCAAGGTTAGGATGACTATTAAATCCTAATAGAGAAAGCCTACTATTAAGCTTAAGGGTAAAATCTCTAGCTAGGGTCAAGAATTAGGGCCATTTATCTCAATTCATTGTCATCTCAAAATGAATGCCACTAAAAGCTAACTTGGAGACCCATATTATCTCAAGTTGAAAACCATCTGAGGTCAACACTAAGATTCATATCGTTTAGATTCAAAATGACCAGAGACCAATCTTAAAATTTATTTATTTCAAGTTGAAAGTTATACTTCAAAAGTCGATCTTGGAGTCATGGGACCATAGTGGAGAACTGAATAAAAAATAATATGGCATTTCGAGGGAACGCAGTAAAAACTTAATGTTGCACATTAACCTAAGGTTATACACTAACCCAAAATGGTTGCCTATAAACCTAAGGTTATACACTAACCCAGAATGATTGCCTATAAACTCAAGATTACATACCAACCATAGAATGATTACCCATTGACCCAAGATTACACACTAACCCCAGAATTATTACTCTTAGCCCATTTTCCAGTATCGTCGCATAGTCCTCAATTAATCACTAACCACCATAAAAAAGAGAGGTCACAAGTGAAAAGGAACCTAAACTTTGCTCAACTTATTGAATTCTTTCCATTTTATTATCTTAATTTTATCATAAAGTAACTTAAAATCTAATTTGAACATTAAAGAATTTTCATTAGGCAGTCAACTCTCTTTTAATTTTCTTTATGTTTGTTAGTCCTAAAGCATTCAACTATCATTAAAGTTTTACTATGTGATACTCGAAGTTGTCAAAAAATTTTAGGCATCAATATTTAGCATCACCTATGAGAACCTACAAAAGCCAACCCCTTAAAGCAACCTTAAAAAGACAACTATGGCAACAACTAAGACCTATTTAATAAAAGATGCACAAACGAACAATGGAACTAAGGAGGGAATTTTCCAATAAGACTACAACAATGAGAAATTTTCCAATAAAACTGTAACAACAAGTAATAGGCTTAACATTAAATTATCAAACTAAACAGGAAAACCTAAAAGAAAATTTTGCCAATACAACCACAACCACAAATTAAAGTGTGAAGTTGAGTCATCAAGTATAAATTATACTAACTAGCACCCAAAGTATGAGTCATATCCTCCAAGCCAAACAATTGTAAAGGTGTAGGTTTGGTAAAGGACTAATAAATGCAAATGCTAGCAACTAAAGTATAAATACTTGAAAAAGAGCTAGTGAAGATAAAAAGGTTCAACTATTACAATTCTATTAGGGTTCAAACTCAATAACTATAACAATGCCAAAAGCTAAAGAAAGTATTAGTGTTATATGCTTTAAAATTATTCGTGTTGTCAACTTTGGGCACATTTTATATTGAATTACAGTTATAATATGTATAATACATATTTATTAATAAAAAAATTATTTATTATTCATATGTGTTAGCTGCTTTCTCATTCTAACAAACTAATGATTAAATATACATATAAGTTACCTAGATAATTTAATTATCTAAATTATTTTCTATGAAGGCAATAAATATCGACTAGGTATTAATATCGTACAGTAAGCACATTAAATATCTTTAGTAAATATCATGAGATGATATTAGTGTAAGAGACATGATAATCATGTCATTAGGACGTTAGTGTAAATTAATAGTTAAAAAACTATTTATCAAATATGATTAAAGTTATGATGAATTGCATAGAAGTATATTATCAATAATTCATCATATGATTATACTAGTTTATTAACTACTCTTTAAACTTAAGACATTATAGTCGCTAATTAATATAGATACACGTGATTTATATAGTGTATAAAAGTGAGACTAATCATGTCTCATACATAGAAATTAGTTTAATCATATACTATCTATATTAAGATACGAATAACTATCAAATAGGATACGTTGACTCAATACAGAGGATTTTGAGATTTTGTTAACTCGATTCAGATTCAAGTTTTTAGTCAGATATTAGTAAATTCTAAAATTAAAATTTTTGATCAAATCATAAATGTCATAGAAAGAGTAGTGACAGTTCAACACGTATTAACTAATTATCTATATATAACTAAACTTAAAATTTTGATATTCGTGAATCCTAACTTAATTAGAATTAGAAGAATAGAAGAAGATTATTTATTAGACATAAAAAGTTCAATGAAAACATTCTTTATTGTGGTTTAGAGACTATAGCATATTATTAAACGTTAATAATAGTCATTGGGTACTAAAATTATTTGAAATGTATTTGATGAGATTGATTTTGACTCACAGTAATACTACAGTAAATCTAAAGGGTCATAATTAATATCTTATGCTTATTCTTTCTATTAAAAAGATTAAATATTATCTGTAAAAGAGTTAGCCCTTTTAGAGATAATATTGAGTTGAAAAGTATAAATAGGTTACACGTGAAATAGTTTATTAAAACAAAAGCTTGATAAATTAATCCAAATGTAACTTAGAGTAAGTTACATCATTCTATTTATATTTAAAAATAAAACTAAAACTAAAATTGGCTTAGTCAAAGTTAGTTTGGCTAGCTTGAAGATTTAGCATTCAAGTGTTTAATTAGGAAAAAACAATAATTTTACTTTATCTTATTACAAAATTTATTAGACAAACTTTGGGACTCATTTATTTTGACAAAAAGGTCATAAACATTTAAGTAAATAGGGCAAAAATGTATGAAGGGATCAATTTTAATTATTCGATTAATTATGCATAATTATCAAAAAATAAAAAGAAAATCAAGCTCTCTTTCCTTAGGAAATTTGGCCAAGCAACGAAAGCTATAAGGGGGTCGAAATCTTAGAGATTTTATGTTTTCAAGGTTGTTCTTTATCAAACTAAGCTAAAAGTTAACTTGTTTTATGGATTAATTTACTTAATTTTGAGTTTAGAACCCTAATTGATACCTAAAGCTTGTAAAATCCTAATTAACCTTTAATTCACCTAATCATCTTTCAAAAAATAGCACCTTTTAATGTTAAAAGGAGGAAGAAAGGAAGAAAAAGAGGTGAAAAGGTGGTATCTAGTAGGAAACTATCAAAAAAACATCTTCTAAAAAAGTAAAGATGCATGACTGCTAAAAAAAAAAAAAAGAAGAAAGTTAAAGAGTAGTTGCAAAAGGAGATTGCTTACAAAAGGGATCAAAATTTTTGATAGCCCAAAACAAAAGCCATCAATTAACCCCTGCTACCTTAAGATAAACCAAAGATGGGGCTTAAGTATAGTGTCACTTCTATTAATATAAAGTCTTATCTCAATTAGAAATACCTCAAGGAGAAAGGCTTGTAGCACTTGACCTATTAGGGGAAAATGTCATGGGTTAAAGATTTGATAAAAGGAGATTAAAGTCTATGTTAAAAGAATGGTCAGGGAATTAGAAGTTGAAAAGGGACAAGCCAAAAGAAAATCTTGAGCAACATTCATGTTTAAGGTTTACTTTGAATTTGCCTTGCCTTAATAGATTTTAGATCCAATGCTTTTGAGGAATTTCAAAATACCATAATCATACCTTATATAAGAAGGGTAACTCCTAAACTGCACATCAATATCATTAAGAAAATAATGTTGATTCTGGGTCATAAAAAGTTGCAAATGTACTGTCTATTCCTATTAACATTGAAGAGGAAAGTAAGACAATCATAAAAAAGCTTGGCGTCGAAAAGTGTTTGAAGTTTCACATAACTTTGTAAGTCTTTTTTGGATGAGTTTAAAGGAGTAAGCTTGACCATGAAGAATCTAAGTTCTTTATTATTTATGAAATAAGGTTAGGATAAAGCATGTGGTGCTTTACAAGGAGATATTATAATGAGGTCATCAAGTAGGGAGAGTTCTGCCACCTTTTGTCATTGAAAGGCTTTAAAAAAAGGCTAGGGTTGATAAAGATGATTTTTAATACACAAACAATCCATAAATTCGTATGAGGTAACTTATAGGGAGTTATTTGATGAGCTTAAAATCTATAATTAGATACTCTTGATGTTAAAAGAAGAAAGTATGGTCGGGTTTGTCATAACCCAATTTTGTCCTCTGTAATTTTGTTTGTTGCAGATTTTTATTTTTGT
>JAWDEX010000023.1:2138284-2167301 GCA_035221805.1 Trichilia hirta
AAAATGAAAACATAACTCAGGTTGCAGAAGACTTACGGTTGAGCTGGATGAATCCGTGTGTCAACTCGTGTCCTTACCGCCATTAACAACAACATTACAATCGTAGTGAGCAAAATCTGCCAAAAAAATTTATTTTTCACATTTAACCGCATTTGGAATTTTCTCTCTTTTGATCAGTCATAAGCTTGAGAAGCAGAAAGAGAGTCAAAAATAAAATACAATAAGAATCAATAGCATATACAAAACCATAAATTTAACCGAACTCTGCAAAACAAGTATAAATATGACAGTTCGGAGAAGTGAATTATCAAAAGTCAAAATTCAAACACTTCTATAAACATACAAACATCAGGAACTAAATTCGATAGACATGTTCATCTGCATCGAGATAGAAATATAGTGAGACCTCAGAAGCAGTGACCAAAGGATGACGAATTTTGAGAAGCCAATTCTTCCGAAGCATGGCTTTCAATTATCTCTTTGCAGTTCCCATACTTCAAAAAATTTTCTCTTTTTCACTCCCTACTCTCCAGCTCCTATCGACAGAAACCCTAGCCTTAGAGAGAGAAAAAAAGAATATAGTGTTTGCTTTAGAGAGAGAGTGAAGAAGCAGCAAAGTGGACGAACAAGAGGAGGTGGCTCAGCAATGGAGCTTAGATTCAGCCACGACATTTGGAAATGCAACGTAACCGATAGTTATTCGCGTAAAATGTTTTTTTCTAATTAATAATTCAGAAAAATAATAAAATATATTTGAAAATTCGGAATTAGTTTGAGGGGGACCGTGCCAGTATTAGTTTATCGGTAAAAATATCGCGGGTTGGTGGGGAAAATTAGATAGTTCGTGATAAGATTCACGCGATTTTGAAGCAGTAGGGACGAGATGATGTAAAAATGAAATTAGAAAAAGAAAAAAAAAAATTAGACTTGTCATGCAGAAGCCTAAATTATTAAAATAGTTCCCTAATCTCTTAGTAAATGACTACATTACCCTGAAATGTTAAGATCATGGTAAACTCAAAATTAGAAAACTAATACGATGATTTTAGTAAGAGCAACAGACACAGGTTAGTATTGGTTATATTCTATCCACTTCATTTTCTGGCAGCCCATGTTGTGAGGATTGGTCGAGAAGAAAATTATTGGAATTTAGACGTACAATGAACAAGATTTGATTGGAGAAATAGACAATTGTCGTGGACCCAATAGATATCTTAGTAGGGCCCGCAGGCTGAAGCAACAGTTAGGCTGCCCAAAACTTTTAAGGTTATGCAAGCTATGAAAGACAAAAAAAAGCGTAACAGAAAGTTTGAGTTCGTATAACATGTTTATTTTTTTTTAAGATCCATAATTATTAATTTACGGTAAAATGTAAATTATTTTTGGATAAAAGATTTACGCGAGATGGATGTAACTAATTATTTATATACTATTTTAATATTCTTTTAAAATATTATATAAAATATAGATAAAAATTAGGGCCTTTTAAATTTTTAACAATATTAAAAATACAAATTTTTTAAACCAACTATTTATAAGATAACATTATCCTTTATATAATAGAATTATATTATTGTCATATAATTTATATTTTTCACTCCTGTAAATTTTTTTGTTTTTGTTAAAATATAAAATATGACAAAAATATAATTTTATCTCATCGGTTTGCATAGAAATTTGTATAGCAAATACTACTCTTTAATTTTTCAGTTTGCAAATTTTTAAATCAATTTTTTTAAACCATCTAATACATAAATTCCTATTTTTCTAATCCTAAATTATTAATTTATAAAATATATTATCATCAATATTATACCAAATTAAATCCATTGTGCTTAATAAAAAAAAGACATTACGAAATAACTTTGAGTTAAAGTATTGAATTGGTTCTCAGCACCAAACCATATAATGGTTACAGGTGTTTAATATTGTGTCATCTAATTGTAATCAATAAAAAACACTAATTTTTATCTGATTGGTCACATAATTAACTGTGTTAGTATAAATATACTCTAATTCTACTTGTTTTAAAATCGAATATAAATATCTCATTCTCTCTCATTGAGGTTTTACTTTGTTTACTATTTTGGTTAATTTTTTTCACATTCTCAGACTCTCTCTTATTTACATTCCGAAGTTAAAATTATAACAAATATTAAATAATTCAATGGTAGGATTTGGGCTATCTTTGAACGCCACTAATGAAATGTTTATCTAACTAATTGATTGGATAGGATACCTTATAATAAAATCAAAGGATAGGAATTTGGATTTTCCTCCGACCAATCTCAAAAAAATTAATATTTTATTTTGACTATATAACATTAGACTTCTTGTATTTGTACATATACGGGGAATTGACGTTTCGACAGCTGAATTTTGATAAAATCATAAATTACAAGATATTTCAACCGCTTAAAATGAATTAATTTCCATAAGTGATCAAAACTTAATTAATTTAAAAATAACTAATATCGTTAGTCTCACCTAAAGGTGTAGTCTAATAATTTTGTCATATAATGATGATACAAATTTAACTATGTTCAAATTTTTTAAAATACATTATTTATAAGCATTTGATGCGGTCGGAGTTTTATCTTATATTTAGTATTATTGTAATACGGTTTTTATATATGCGTTTCAGTTGACTCAAAATAAGTATTGTGTGATCTACGTGTCTAAAAAAATAAGTATTTGATCCCGTGTATGATCGACTATCATAATCATAATTGAGTACGGGAATTTTATCGTAAAAAGAAAAAAAGAAAGAAAAACTAATATCATTGATCAAAGACTAATTCGATGAAGATTTTAAACTTTATATTTTTTTAAAAATTTATTTTATATTTTTATAGAATATGATTATTTACGTCCTAAAAAATTCTGTAAACACACGTCATTTAATAAAATTTTATTAATTAAAATAATTTATTGGCCAAATATTTCATTGCTAACAACGCCGCCAATCAGAGATCATAGTCGAATAGTGATACCATAGGCATCATTAGGCACTAAATTTTTCAATTTATGCAAACACGGCATTGATGAGGTAATAAAATTACGATTTAGGTTCATACGCCATCTAAAATTGATAGCCACTATAATATTACCATCAAATGGCAGCAACTTGTGGTGCACTGCCACCACCACCACCACCACCCTTTTTAGTCTTCGACAAATCAAATAGTGACGATGGTATACTATAACTAGCTACTTGTCGATGGCAATGTGACCATTAACTTTAGACGATGTGAGAGCCAAAATTGTCGTTTTTTAGTTGCCATCGATAATTTAATTGCGTAGATTAAAAAATTTGAAGTACAACGATTTTGGCGGCACCGTTCTATGTTGTTGACGGACAATCTTTAGCTGCATCGCTATTCCCCAAATGGTCAAGTCGGTTATTGTTTTTTAAAATTATTTTAATTAATAAATTAAATTTATAAAATTTAAATATAATTAATTAATAATTAAAAAATATATAATTTATTTTAGAATTAACTTTTTCAAAGGATATTTTTAGTAATATACATTATATAATTAAATTATGAAATAATCTATTTTGAAAAAGGTATATTTTATTACTTTTAGAGTTTAGCACAGAAATAAATTATTTGAGATTAAATTATTTAATATTCACCTCTAAAAGTGTTTTACCAAATATAACCTTAGATTTTAGATTATGAAATAGATGATTATACTCGATGCAATGTAATACTAAACATGCTCTTGGTCTTTACAGAGACTAATATGAAACTAAAAGGTAACTAAAGTTAGTTAGGGATGAATTTATTAGAAATAATCAAAATATATTTTTATCAAAATATTAAAATTAAATTATTATTATTCTTAAAAATAAAATATATCATTTTAGATACTCATTAAATATATAATTAGATTAAACTACAAATTTTTATATAAATTAATTTGATAAAATGATATTATAATTACATATTATTATTGTTATTATTATATAATTTATATTTTTTTACTCTTATAATAATATAATATATTAATAATTATATAACTGTAAATAAAAAATTTGTATTATCAATTAATGTTGGTTACTTTTTTTTTTTCTTGCTAATATATACTCAAAGTGGGAAACGATAGGAGATGATAAATTGAAAGGAAAATTCCCAAATCGTATTTACGCACGGTGAAGACTTGGAGATGAGATGAGATTGAGATACGTCCTTTGCTTTATGCAAGAATAATGACATTTTTCCTTAATAATAATGAATAAAAAAAGAAATAATGACATATTTTCGGTTCTTATTCCTTGCCTATTGGATCAATTCAAAAAAGGATGCTGCGTCGTCTACCCATGCGAGAAAGGATGGAAGTGGCGTGACGGTAACGCGTCAAAGAACACATGTATGCGACACGCTACACACGTCGAAAAACATTTTGATTGCAGTTTAATCCATGAAGTTTCTTCGTGGTCACCCTCCAAGTTTAGAAGTTTATTTTGTTTTAAAAAATAAAAAATTAACACTTTTTTAATTTATATTTTATCAAATTCTTCTTAGTAAAACTCTCTCTCTCTCTCTCTCTCTCTCTCTCTCTATATATATATATATATATATATATATTATTTTTATAAAATGAATTTTTTAAAATTATTTGTTTTTTATAATTTTATTGAGAGGATTGAGAAACTCTAAATTTGAAAAATATTATTTAATTAATAAAATTTTAAATTTAAAAGAGTAAATTGATAAATTAAAAGAAAAATAAATATCGAAAGATCAAAAATTCACGCCCAAAAATTTAATTTATCATCTATTATATTAAAATTTCCTTTATTTCAATTGCAGTCCGTGGAGAGGGTAAAATTATAGTATATATAATTATTTAAATAATTTCGAGATCATTTACAAAATATTTTTTAAAATATCTATCAATTTTTTTCTTTTATCTTTTAGCATGGCACTTCTTAGTTGTGAGACCGTTGTCGTTTGTTGGCTGAGAATGATGCTGAAATTATTATTTCGAAAATGGAAACCACATAACGTGACAAAAATAATATTAGAGTATTTCGATGAAGCGAACATAAAAAAAAAAGTAGTTGTAATTTGAAAATTGTGGATCCATGTTTTCAGTTATTACTTAAAAAAACTTTTTAGGGTTAATTGATTTGGTACTTTACCAACACAAAAAAGAAACATAAAATAAAATTTTATATATTTATTGAATGGATAAAATGATGCAAAAAAAAATATACATATATATTTTTTGTTATTGTTAAGAGTGAATAAATCAATTAATAAATTTGAACATGTAATTGAATACTAAATATTGAGAATCGAGTGACAAATATAAGTTTTTATTTTAGCGTAAAAGTATTCCTAATTGTGTATTTATATAAATAATAATACATTTTTAGGGTTTTAGGCTTGGTTTGGTATTAGGGAGTGATTGCTTTTAAGCCATATCTGTAGTCAAACAAAAATATTAAATATTAAATATTAATATAAAAAATTTTCTGAGGTTTCCATTGTTTAGCGGAGGGATATGTCAAGTTAGTTTTCAACTAATTTTATTTGATCGGCCAACCCAAGTTCGAAACTTCGGGACAAAATATATGTATTGTATTTATGTCGACACTATAGAGCCCGCCTACTGTGTAATTTAGAAGGTTAAAATACTTCCTCCAAATTTGACTAACAGCTTGTTTACAAATTAGACGTGGAGGGGAATTGTAATAATAATAAAAATAGATGTTAACTTTAACTTTCAAAGCACAAAAAAAAATAAAATAAAAATAAATACCACAATATCAAATAAATTTTTAGTTAGCATGAATTATCACACCATGTCTTATCAAGGAAAAAAAAAATTATAAAAAACTGCTATTCATGATTGGCTATAATATTTGGTGGGTGACAAACTTTTTATTATTAGCCAAATTTAAGACAATGATTGATGTATTTTCCAAAATCCAATCAATAAGTACTAAATAATAATAATAATAATACTGATACGGAGAATGTCATTGTATCTAATCAAGATAATTGATTTCAATTAGAAAACCAACCATTCAACATTATACTAGGAAAGTTAGCCTAAAAATTTAGAAATAAATTAAAGGCAATAGCCTTATATATAATTTATTTGTTGATTAGTAATCACTATAGCAACAAAATATACATTAATTTCAATATCCCAGGGAAGTTGTCATGCCGAATAATGAGAATCCAACCCAACCCAATAACGACATATGCCCAATACAACTCACACTGAGATAGTTAAATTTGTATTTAGGAAATGTCCAACCCAAAATTTACCCCAGTTGCATGATTTAAACTCAGTACAACCCAGTTTGTAAGCCAAAATCAAATCATTCATTGAGTTTGGGTTGGGTATTTTTCCTTCAATAATAAATTTTTAATTGTAAAAAGATATTTACTCTTTACTTTTTATAAACAATAGTTATACGATAGCATTATTAGTTAGTGAAATTTTTTTGTTATTTTATATATATTTATATTTAGTATCTATAAATAATTTGATATTGAGGTGCCATGATATCTTTAGTTCTTAGTAGTTGATTTTTGAGGAAAAAAATTAAATCAAAATTTAGAAATTACAATATAATAACCTTAAACAAATAACGAAAGTTTTCAAAAGGATATTGAAAATCATCTTTCTACCACAATTAATGCGTCATCATTTCCATGCTAAAGCTTTAGAAATATTCATTCAATTCAATACATGTAATTTTAGGCATTTTTCAAGTATCACTTGGAACAAAAATTGATATATATATATATATAATTTGAGTAAGTGTGATAATACTCAATTAAATGAAAATTAACCAATAATTTGATGATTATAGAATAAATTTATTTAGTATAAGAAAAGATTAATAAAATTGTAAAATGCTAAAAAAAAAAGACTAATAAAATCGATCTTTATAAAGAATAATTGACGTAGAACAAAATCAGACGTTAATTTGACTCCCTTCGGCTTAATCACTGAATTTTCTCTTCAACCAAACGACTTCAACTCCCATCCTCAGTACCTCCTGTTTCCTCAGCTCTTCTGCTTCTTGATCCAAATGAAAAAAGAAATCTAAAATCCAAGCCAAGTGGAAAACAATGAGTATATTATCATCCTTCACAAATCCGTTATGAGATTCTCTTATCTTCTTCTTCGGTCAATCTCCTCTCATCATGTCTCTCCAAAACAGCCATCGCCGCTCCACTATGTTCACTCATCTTCCTCTCCTTCCATTTCACATTCATCTATATTCGATGAAGTTCTTACCATCCTCAACACTGTAAACCCCATCGAACCAGCACTGGAATCGCTACTTCCCTTTCTTTCTCCTAGCGTTGTCAACTCTATTATCCAAGTAACACAAAATCCACAATTGGGTTTTCGTTTCTTTATATGGACAGCAAAACGCAAGCGTTTGCGTAGCTCGGATTTACATAATGCTATCATTGACATGCTCCTAAAACCAAATGGGTTTGATTTATATTGGAAAACTCTTGAGGATTTGAAGGCCGCTGACATTTATGTTGTGTCCGATGCCTTTTTGGTTCTCATTTCCGGCTATGTGAAAGCGGGCGATTGTGAGAAAGCATTGGAGAGCTTCGGTAAGATGAAGGACTTTGAATGTGAGCCTGATGTTTTGACTTACAATGCTATATTACATATCCTGCTACAAAAACAAGTGTTTTTCTTAGGTTTGGCTGTTTATAATCAGATGTTAAAATCGAATTGCAAGCCTAGTAGAGCTACATTTTCTATTTTAATTGATGGGCTGTGTAAGAGTGGAAAAACTCATGATGCACTTAAGATGCTCGATGAAATGACACAGAGGAGGATTTTGCCAAATAAGATTACTTATACAATTGTTGTTTCGGGTTTATGCCAAGCCAAGAGGGCTGATGATGCGCATAGATTGTTTGTAAAGATGAAAGAAAACGGTTGTAATCCAGATTCTGCTGTTTATAATGCATTGCTTAATGGGTATTGTAAGTTAGGTAGAGTTGATGAAGCTTTGGCGAATTTGAGGTCTTTTGAGAAGGATGGTTTTATTCTTGGAGTACGTGGTTATAGTACTTTAATTGATGGGCTGGTTAGAGCGAAGAGATATAATGAAGCCTATGCGTGGTATAGAAAAATGCTTGAGGAAAATATTGAGCCTGATGTTGTTTTATATGGTGTGATGATACGGTGGTTATCAGAGACTGGTAAGGTTGAGGATGCCATGAAATTGATGAATCAGATGAGTGAGAGAGGCATAGCCCCAGATACAAAATGTTACAATGCTGTGATTAAAGGATTTTGTGATAAGGGTCTTTTGGATCAGGCTCAATCTCTTCGCATTGAGATTTTGAAACGTTATAAATTTATTGATTCTTACACTTACACAATTCTTATTTCTGCTATGTGTAGGAGTGGAATGGTTGATGATGCACAAAAAGTTTTCGATGAGATGGAAAAGGCTGGGTGCTTTCCTTCTGTTGTTACGTTCAATACTCTTATAGATGGACTTTGTAAGGCTGGTGATCTTGAGAAAGCTAACCTTTTGTTTTATAAGATGGAGATAGGGAGAAATCCTTCGCTATTTCTTCGGCTTTCTCATGGTGGCAATCGGGTTCCTGACAGTGCTAGTTTACAAGCTATGGTGGAGCAGTTTTGTGGATCTGGATTGATTCACAAGGCCTACAAGATTCTCTTGCAGCTTGCTGATAGTAGAAATGTGCCAGACATCACAACTTACAACATTTTGATTCACGGCTTCTGTAAGGCTGGCAACATTAATGGTGCTTTCAAACTCTTCAAGGAGCTGCAACTCAAGGGGCTCTCACCTGACTCTGTAACATATGGAACTCTTATCAATGGTCTTCAGAGGGTTGGCAGAGAAGAGGATTCATTTAGAATCTTAGAGCAAATGGTGGAGAATGGTTGTACACCTGAATCATCAGTTTACTATTCACTGATGACTTGGGCGTGTCGGAGGAGGAAGGTTTCATTAGCTTTTAGTCTTTGGTTGAAGTATCTGAGGGACATATCTGGTCGGGAAAATGAAGCAATCAGATCAATTGAGGAACATTTTGAGAAGGGAGAAGTGGAAAGGGCAGTCCGAGGCTTAGTGGAAATAGACTTTAAATTGAATGATTTTAGTTTAGCACCTTATACCATTTGGCTAATTGGCTTGTGTCAATCTGGGCGAGTAGAAGAAGCTTTAAACATCTTTAATATTCTAGAAGAGTGGAAGGTCATCATCACTCCCCCAAGCTGTGTTAAGTTAATACATGGTCTTTGCAAACGAGGTTACTTAGACTTGGCAATGGATGTTTTCCTCTACACGCTGAACAATGGTTTCATGTTGATGCCACGGATTTGCAACTATCTGCTTAAGTCTCTTCTCCTTTCTAAAGATAAAAGGAATCATGCATATGATCTTGTTGGCAGAATGAAATCTGCTGGATATGATATGGATGCATACCTTTCCCAGACAACCAAATCCCTTTTACTTGGTCCTTGGAATACCCGAGAAATGGAAAACGCATCATCCGGATGAATTTTGAATGCATGGAAAATCAGAAGCATGTACAATATTTTGGGCACTGCCAAAGAAATGTGCGGTCTAATCTGTCGGGGTAATTGTTGTAAACGAGGGTCTCTTAGCCTTTTTTCTTTCAACCCCCCTTTGACATTATATTCTTAATTGACGTGAGTACGCTGAGTATAATTGGTTTTGGACCTTGAGAAATAAGAGGAAGCGAATCACTGGGAAAGTGGATGGCAAAGATTGTTTTCTATGCATCATAAAATTTTGTAATTTACACACAGAATTGTTTTGTAAGTTTATTAACTGCTGCAAGGATGGAATATTCATTTGGTCCGAAATAAGAAGTTGCCTTCTAGGTTGATTGTGTATTTGTTAGCGCATCCAAAAAAAATTCATGGATGTGACTTTCATGAACTATTATCATTATTATTAGTATAGTTTATGATTTCATGGTTGTACTTGTGGTCTGAATATATGCATTCATGGAATGGCCAAGCACATAGTTTTATCTCACCTATTCTTAGGTAGCCAATAAACAAGGGCTCAAATTACTTGTGATCTCTATTTTTAGTTTTGAGGATATTTTATTGAGCTTATGTTCTTCTGCAGCAGCCTTCTTACACGAAGCTTCAATTTCTTAGATTATTTTATTTTTACTTACTGCACTGTTCCGGTTTGTTAATGCTTTCATTTCGATTTGAGTTAATGCAAAAGCAGATCTGGCTACTGCAGCATTAGAATCTATAGTGAACTAACCTGTCTGTTGGCTTGCTCGGCTAGTGGGATGGAGTCCTTATGACCCTGATGAATGATGATCTTTGGATAAGAACCTAATTATATTAAATTAACACCAGTACTCTCATCTAGTCGCTTCTTTTCTGAAGAAGGATTAAGGATTTTGAAGTGTTTGAAAAGAGGAACTCAAGAAATTGAAAGAGAGCTTTGCCACTCGAAACAACGCATATCATTGTTTAGTTGTATGGTCCTGATAATTTCCAAAGTTCTTGTGACATTCCCGATTAAGATTATAGGTTCTTTAGTACGAGAGATATATACACATACATTTTCCTCCTCATAGTTTATTTTTTAAAATTTTTTTGACTTGCAATAATTTGAAGTTATGATCTGTAAATTATGTTGTACACATCAAAATTAGCCTGGTACTGTATTATTCATCCTCCATAAAAAATAGAAAGATGATTAGACCTAGTCCTGCGCCGTTTTCTTATTGACTTTTTTCTATTTTTTTGATATTAAATTTTATAAAAAAAAATATGTTTGGTTGGTGTGTTATTAAAGTTTTTTATCTACAGAAATTTATTTCCTATATGGCAATACATAACAAAGACTAATTTTATTTGCAAAATTATTGAAAAATTGAGATTAACTACATACAATAAAGACACTAAAATCGAGATTATGAGTTTATGACTACACAGAAAATATACTAACTATTTAGAAGACCATAGTTCCAGAAATTCTAATTCATTACTCGTAAAATCAATGTTTTGATTATAACTATAACATGAAATCAATTATTTACATATACAAGCAAGAAGAGTATTAATTGATTCTTGAAATCGACTCTTTGGTTTTCCTTTCAGTGAAAAGAAACAACAAAAACAATGACTGAAGCTGAACCATCAAAATGCCCACTGGTCCAAATTTTCCATGTCTACGTTTGTCAAAACACGCCCAAGCACTTGATACAATTTGTTTGAGTAAAACCCTTCATATTCTTCTGCAAGCAGTGGATTCTTCTTCGCTTCACATTCAACTACTTGACCTACTGCTGCTGCTTCTTCTTCAGCCCTCAAATGCTGATTTTGTACGCACTCATCAACATTAACAGGACACTCTATAGAATTAACTTCTTCCCTTTGATCCAATTCAGGTAACAATTCTCCAATATCAAAAGTAAGAGAAGATGTCTCAGCCACAGAACTTGGATTGATATCATAGAACAAATCTTCCACATCAAAATGATGACAATGAATCTCTGTCTCAGCTTCAGATTCTACGACTTCTGGTAACAATTCTCCAATATCAGGTGTAAGAGAAGATGATTCGGCCTCTGCACTTGGATTGATATCATAGAACAAATCTTCCACATCAAAATGATGACAATATCTCTCTGTCTCAGCTTCAGATTCCACAACTTCTAAAACGTTATTGGCCCATGATACCTCAGTTGGTCGAATCAAAATAGTTTCTTCTTTAGCCTTGGAACGCTTATTTTGATCACCATTGGTTGGGGTTAATCCTCCTTGTTTCAGCTTTCTCTTTTTCCCCAAACCTCCCTGTACCGACTCATTCTTTTCATCCACTTGCGGCAGCTTTCTCTGCTTTTTAACCAAACCGGTCTTCTCCTTTTGCTGAATCGATTCATTTTTTTTAATGCAACAAAGTACGTAATCCATTGCATTATGTGAATATTTCTCCCCCAACAAAGATGGATTAATAGTATATTCGTACATGATCCATCCTCCATTTTCTTCAGAGTTGTTGCTGTTTTCATACCGAAATCTCTTCTTAAATCCTAACACCTCATCAGAATCACCAGCCATTATCGACTTTGCCGCATCCTCACCTTGCCATGCACCAGAAGCGATCTTTCTGTTGTACCTTGAAGCTTTAGGAGACAGTTTTTTCAACTGAGTGAAAAAATACAAAGCTTCATCTTTCAGTAAATCTTTTCCCCCATAAAAATTCCAAATATTCCACGGTTCTTGATCTCCATAAAGATCACACACTTTTACTGGTTCATCATCATCATCATCATCGAGAACTGGGTTTCCTGTAATCTTATTGTACAGGTAATAATGCAATAATTCTTGTTCGGTTGGATGAAATCGAAACCCAACTTTCGGCATGATCGCTTAAGTCTCTCACTGTTTTCCAGGGAAAGAAAACAGCTGAGGCATCGAAGAATGAAGAACAAATATAATCAAAGAATGAAGAACAAGTATAATCGGAGAGGAAAACACGGAAATAGAAGTCACCTGAATTACCAAATATAATCGAAGAATGAAGAACAAGTATAATCGGAGAGGAAAACACGGAATTTGAAGTTACCTGAATTACCAAATATAATAGACGAATGAAGAACAAGTATAATCGGAGAGGAACACACAGAATTAGAAGTTACCTGAATTACCAAAACACTGAATGAAGAATATCAATTGCTTGGAACGTAAGTAGAGACGCGGATTAAGAAGAGCTGGAATTGGCTGTGATATTTGGGCTCCAAAAGAGATTGACATTATAGCCGTTGTTTATAACTTTCCAAATTCAGTTAGGTAAGTCGGCTTTGTCTACAGTGCACGTGATCGCCACATATGAAATTTTGTTATCGATAATTATATTTAGTTTCTGTTAATAATTATTTCTGTTTTCTTCTTTGTAAACATGAATTTTCGAGATGGATCCATCATTTACATGTGCTTACTGGTTGCTACTAACTTCCACCTGGTGGCTGTTGCTTCTTAGTTCTTAACATGCATAAGTTGAATGTTTAGATGTTTATTGATATTCTTTTTCTTTATTTTCTGCAGTTTGGAAACTGGGAACATCAATGGGTTTCTTTGAATGCAAGTTCAAACAATTTTTGAATTCATCATTGAAAGGATAAATGGGGTATATGTTATATCAATGGATTAACTCTAATTTGTGTTTCTTATAAAAGAGATAATGTGAAAATTTTGTAGTGTACAAAAATTGATGACCATAATTATTTTTGTAATTTTTAAATTAAGTTGAAAATAAATTAAAAAATATAAAACTCGCTTATTTGGGATATTAAACTATTTCCATTATCAGTAAAATCTAATTAAAAAATATATTTTGATATGAAAGGTATTCCCTTCTTTTATTATTAATAATTATAATGATATAAAGTCATATAACAGCATCATCAGAATTGTGTTCATATTTAAAAAAAATTGAAGAACATTAAATTTTTTTAAAAAATGGGGATGTATAAATTCTAATCAATGGTTCCCTTGCTTTCTAATTGATGCACTAATTAATTGTCTTATTATGAATGACTCATAGCAAGCCACAATTTCTCTTATTACGGTTTTCCTAAAGCAATAGTTTAACTACTTTAACAGAATAATAGACATAGAGGTAACCACCCTTATAGTATGGTGCAAGTGAAATGAAGAAATCCCTCAAACTATATATATATTAAAACAACGAGAACAAAGTTAATTACGATAATAACTCAAAAATTATATGAACAGTAAAATCATAACAAGGATTTGATATCATTTAATAACCGCGCATCTCATGGAATATGAAGAGCCCTATTGCCTTGATAATTTGTTTCTTGTATCTTAATATTAGACTCAGATACCACGAATGATTGCTTCCTCAAATGCAAGTCCATTGTTAATTTCGATACCATGAGTGCATTGTGTGAACTAAAAATGCTGTAGATAAACTTTTGAGGAAGGGCATCTTGACTCACCTTTGTGCGCCAACGGTGAGTTCAATTAACATTAACCTTCAGCTAATGTCTATCGACTTGTTCCTCCTCCTTTGAGCCATACAATAATTGATTTTTTGTGAGTTTATTAAGTTCTTTTTAACGTTATTTTCTTTCACAGGTCCTAATTCAAGGATTGGTTGCAAGTTTTTGTCATCAGTTGAAAGTAGTAAGACAACTACAGAAGTCAATCTCGTGCGACTACAAGAAGTGTGCTGGAATTTATTGATGAAGCACAAACTTACTCCTTGGCATTATCACTACAATCTCCTTATGGGCCGGATGATGTTTCATCTTCGCTGAAATATAATCCTGGTAAATTTATAGTGGTATTCCATCCGGTCGCTGCTTTTCTGAAGAAGTATATGAGATGTTGAAATATAATGTAAAAGACAAAACTCAAGAAAGTGAAATTTAGGTTTGCCAGTGGAAACAAGGCATCATAGTATTTAATTTCTTGTCTATGTTCCGGATTCAGATTCTATGAGTCATGTGCTGTAAATTTTGTTATTCACATTGAAAGTACCCATTGAAAAGACCATTATTGTATTGTTTATCCTCTACAAAGATCATTAAACCTTGTCCCACGTCATTTTTTAATGATTGTTTTCTTTATTTTGGTATGTAAATTTTTTAAAAAAATTTACATTTCTTAGTTAAAATAAATACAACGCAAATGATGGATAAACATAGAAAGAAAAAGCTCATTAACAAGACTAATTTTATTTACAAAATTGTAGCAAAAAATTGAGATTATAACTATTCAGAAAAGATATTAACTATTTATGTAGACCACCGCAATAAGAATATTGCTTTCTTGAATCAAATTAAAACGAAAAACAAATATAAGAACAATCCCTGGAAAGTTAGAGTGGCCACTGCTCCAGTAATTCTAAGTGCGTGCTTGTAAAAGGCTGATCAAACTCATGATCGATATTAGAAAAAATCTCTTCCAAGTAAAACACTGGCTCTGACTCCGCTTCATATTCAATGACTTGCAGTACTTCTTGTTCAGACATTAAGTGCTGATTTTGGACAAACTCATAGCCTTTAGGAATGTAATAGTCTATAAAATCAACTTCGTCCGTCCGATTGGTATTAGAGAACAACTCTTCAACATCAAAAGCATCAGAATTTCTCTCTGTTTTAGGCTCAGCTTCAGATTCTACAACTTCCAGAACATTATAGGAGCATGGCAATTCCGTGGGTTGAATCGAAAGTGCTTCTTGTTCAGACTTTAAGCGTTTCTTTTGAACCGACTCATCATCATCATCATCTCTGTTGTTCAGTTTAACTGCTTTTTTCAACTTTCTCTTCCTACCGAGAGCAATCTGTCCAGACTCATTCTTTTCACCAATTTGTTTGGATTTTGTCTGCTTCTTACCCAAATCTAATTTCTCTTTCTGCTGTCCTGACTCATTCTTTTTCATGCAACAAAGAACGTAGTCCAATGCTTTATGTGAACATTCTCCACCCAACAGCGATGGATTCATGGTATATTCGTACATGATCCACCCTCCATTTTGTTCATAGTTGTTACTATTCTCATAACGAAATCTCTTCTTAAATCCTAATATCTTATCAGACCGACCACCATCCATAACTGGCTTAGCTCCATCCTCACCCTGCCACGCACCAGAACCGATCTTCCTGTTGAATCGAGAACCATTAGGAGAAAATTTTTTCAACCGAGTGAAAAAGTAGAGAGTGTCTTTCGGCAAATCCTTCCCTCCATAAAAATTCCAAAGATCCCACGGTTCTTTATCCGCATAAAGATCACAAACCTTCACTGGAAGATCATCATCATCATCGTCAAGAATTGGGTTTTCTGTAATCTTATTGTAGAGGAAGTATTCCAGCAGCTCTTGTTCGGTTGGATAAAATCTGTACCCAACTTTACCCATTGTGGCTCAAATTTCTTGTTATTTTGTGAGAAATAAAAACGATTGATTAATCAGAATGCTATCTTGTAAAGGATTGGAGAAGTAAATTTTGGTGGGTCAATTGAAGAATTAATCCGAATAGGAAGAGGAAAACACTGAACCAGGGAGGTCGATTGAACTAGGAAAGCTGAATTGGGAAGCTCTGTTGACTTAGGCGCGGATTTTCCGGATCCTGGAGATATAGAGCCGTTAATTGGATTTGGCGGTGATATTCTGGCGCCAAAGAGTTCCTCTATAGCCGTTAAAACGAACATTTTGAAATTCAATTTTGAAAGTCGGTTTTGAGAACATATTGCACGTGACAGGCACGCTGATGGTTTGTCATTGAAAATTGTAATTAAATATGTTAAAAATGTCTTTTTGATTATTGGTTTTGAAATTCAAGAAAAATTTCGTGAATGATTGTGACATAATTCTCATGGTTGTTTTTGCCCTATTGCTCTGAAGCGTGGGCAATCTCGCTCTGTAAGTGTGGACTTGTTTTAACGGGCCTGGACCACAATCTTCCCGTATGTTTGCACTTCGTGCTTCTTAACCTAAGCCGCCGTGAAAGATTTGGGAGGGGAAAAGCTAATAGGTTTCTCAACGAAGAGGTAAAATCTTCTTTGTAGATTAAAAGGTATAATCGAAATTCTGAATGTTTCCTAATACTTTTAGCTGCTATTTACTTTTAATTTTACTTTAACTCTTTTGTTTGCAGACTGATACTTTTCGTTGCGTCACTGGTTGGTTGTAGTAAAATGTGGGGAAGAAGATGTCCCTGGGAGAATTCAAAGTTACGTTGAGGTAAGAAAAGCATGATTTTGTGTTTAATATGTTAATCTTCGTGCTTTATGCAGTTGACATTAGTTGTAAATTCATGCTTTATTGGTGATTTTGGCTGATGGGTTAGACATTCCTTTAATTTTGTATTCGTATCAGCACATTGTGACATGTATGTTCTTGAATACGTGTGTTATGGTAATAAATGATTCTTGATTTGATGTGGTTTTGGAAATTATCAATTATTTCCGTGATTTTGGGATGATTATCATTGGAGGTTATATTTTAGGTTTTGGATTTTGTATCTTGATTTGTTTGATCAAAAGGTTTTCATCAGTAGATAAATTTTGAGACTTTGATCTATATGTTAGCTTTATTTGCACTGTAATCTTTCATAGCAACAGTTTGGAAATGATTATTCTATTTTGTATTTTTTTTTAAATCTCCCTAATTTTCCTCCAGTTTCTTTGCTTTTGCATCTGGAAATTAGTGTTCTGTTGAGTAGATTGGGTTGATCAATTCGTAAACTTAATGCTCTTTAGCACCTGGTCTTATTGAATAAACCCCAGAAAAGAGTTTCATAAAAGTTATGATGTATTCTAACTTTTCTTCCTGATCTTCCTTATTTTGCACTAATCCAATCATTTGAGACTCTTTGTATATGCTGGTGAAGGTGATACTTTTCATGTGAAGTAGAATAAGTCTCCTCAGTTTCTTTTCAACTAAAATATATCTAAAAGAGAAGGTTAAGAAATTATCTGGCAGGCCTATGTTCAAGAATTTAAGTCAATTCCAGTGTTTTTTTTTTTTTTTACCCTTAAAATTATAATAAAAGAGTCACAAGAGAAGATTGCCATCAAAATTTATGGGATTTCATGTACCGTAGATTACATGCCCGTACTTTTTTATTACTCAGTTTTTTTTTTTTGTTCTAATAATAATCAGGTGCAATTATTAAACCTTGACGGAGTTACTCCTTCTATAATATGCTTATATCAGTTGTCTATCTGATTTTTTCTATATCAGTCATCTGTGTTTCATGTTTCTAAGTAGGAGAGGAAAACTGGATTTGCTTATCAATCCTGCTATTGGAAAAGATGTTGAGTTCATCTTCTCTTTAGTTGTTGAAATATGTCGTCACCTTAAATTATTTAGAAATTACAAACTGTTTTTAAAAAACTTTTAGTTCTTTATCTGCCATTGTTTGGTTCCTAAAACATTTTGTAATGGTGTTGATGTTTGTATCTGGCTGTAGAATTGTTGATACAAAGAAATGATATTTGCGACTAACGGACAAATATATATTTCTAATTAATTTTGTTTAAGAAACAGTGAAAGAAGATTCTTCTTTTTTCAAACTAGTACTGTTGATTGGTTGGTTATCTTATTATTTCTTGTGATCTTAACTTAATTTACCAAGATCTATGGTTATCTGTTGATTAATATTTTAGATTGCTAGAATTTGTTTCTCTTTTACAATGGTTTTGCTTTTAATTAGTTTGTCGACAAAGCTTAGCTCCCCCGTTTTAATTTTTTTTCATGATAGTTGTAGTGTTTATTAACTATTTCTTTGTTCTCTATAAATTGTAACTTTTAGAAGATATTTAAAGTACCCATTCTAATGGTACTAGAAACATAATGCTTGTGATGCATTGAACATGCAATCTAATACTTCATTCGGGAATGTGGTGCTTATATTATACTATGGAAGGTAAATTCAAAAAGTATTTGATTTCACTAACTTTTTATAGAATGTACTCATTTTTCTATTAATATTTAGCCATCCAATGCTTCCATTGAGCCGCAGCACCTCCGTACTAAGTGGAGCCTAAGGTATGTTTCAGAATGAAGTGGACATTGTCATAAATTTTTGGTGCGGGCTAAATTTTGTTCCCCTTGATTGACATTCCATCCTAGTAGTAATTGGCACACACAGGGTGTTCAACATTTAAGCATTCCCAGTTGTAGCTTTCCAAGTTCTGGATTATGCATTCATTGAGTTTATAAATGAAGCATGACAGGAGTTGGGCACATACACATAATAATTTGCTGAAAGATATTCTTTACACCAAAAAACTGAATACTTCCTTCACTATTACGTCATACAAGAATCAGTAGTTGTAAAGATTATTAATGTTCTTGAAACTCTAATTTCGTTTGAAATTAAGATGCTTTTGATGTGCTTTGAAAGTATAGCTAAAACAATATTTAATAATACTAAAGCCTCTTTTTCTTAGTGTTGCGACACCCTATATTGTTAGTGCATGAATTCAATCACGGAATTTATTTTTTTAATTACTTTTCCTCCTGCAGTTCAGATTTATTGGAAAGTATTCGTCATGTCAAAATTTGAACAATTGTTGGGGGCTGATTTTCTTAGTTATGGTATTCATGTATTTGAGGAAGCTAATATTCATAAGAAAATGTATTTTTAAAATACAATAATTATTGGATTAAAATGAGTAAATAAATTTCAATTGATTAGTTTTTTTAAATTTTGTTTTGTGTGATAGGTGTGTGTGATTGTAATCTCACTCACGATAAAATTTTGAGATGAAATTTTATCTATTATTTAATTAGTAAATTTCATTATTAATGAGAAAATATTTTTAAAATATTATTAAACATTGAAATATTTCACTACAAAATTCTCATTACAATATCTTTTTCTTTATTTTTCTTGTGATCTTATTATCACCTATGTATTAATAACAATCACTAATTCAAAGTAAACAAAAATCAATGGAACATGTTATTTTTAAATGGTATTTAATCTAATAGCTTAAAATAATACGAAAATACGAAATTATTTTTTTTATTTTTGTAAGAATAGATAAAATATATTAATAATATAATATTATTCCATATATTTGAATAAAAATATTTTTTTTGAGGGAAATTTATATAAAAGTTTACACATGTATAACTAACATTTAGTTTGAATTTAGAGAATCAAAAATCATTTCTAATAATCTATAATTTAACGAAAACAAGATAAATACAAGTATGAAATAGACTAGGCCGGTATAACATGAGAGCTCAAACTCGATATGTATTAAATTACTTACATTTTAGGTAGGAAAGCATGAATAATTAATTAAAATTAAAGATAATTTGTAAATTAAAGTATAAAAAATCAACCATCGTTCTGACTATAGGTAAGCACAACTCAAGGGTAAAATGGAATTTGGAATTTGGGCTTGTAAAACTTGGCCCACTATGGTTTACGGGCCTGTA
The DNA here is from genome assembly GCA_035221805.1 of Trichilia hirta. Classification (NCBI taxonomy): domain Eukaryota; kingdom Viridiplantae; phylum Streptophyta; class Magnoliopsida; order Sapindales; family Meliaceae; genus Trichilia; species Trichilia hirta. The sequence continues at coordinate 2,158,251 of JAWDEX010000023.1, forward strand.
ACTAATTTTGTGGCCACTTCAATTCCAAAAGTTTTGTGGGAAAATTTTTAATTTCGTGCAAACTCTATTACTCTTGTGGTGGGTGGTTTTCCGTTCATTCGCGCTTGCTGCCAGCGTCTGAGTTACCGTTTTTACGGTTGATTGATGAATCAAGCATTGCAATCAGGACTCAGAGCTTTCATCAGTCCTACGAGATATTTTTTTCATTTTTGCTATGTTTCATAGCAAATCAATACCCAACGGGCACAAATTGAGCTTGTGCCTTAATTTGATAAGAATGTTGGCATTTGTTACAGCTCTTAATTGTTTGCAATTTTTATTTCTTTTATTAATATATTATGCTTTTTGTTACTTGTTACGAAATGTGTACTTCAGCTTTGCATTGCTTCCAAGGAATTTGAGAGGTGGAACGTTGGTTTCTATGAAAACGCAAGCAATCGAGTCAAAACGACTTCTTTTGAGTTCGTTAAAACCAGTGCCATCGATTTATGACATGGGAGATAAAATCCGGAAAGGATTAATGGGTGCAAGCCCCAAGGTGAGTCATTTGCTGTGGTCATAGCAAATAATTGTTAGTAATGAGTTTGTATTTGTATGTTCGTTTTTTGTAATGATTGGTACACAAGGTGATAGTGAGACAAGTGGAGTAATTAAGGAAAATGAAGATAAGAAATTGAAATAATTAGTGGGTGCAAACTGAAATTCTGAGAAGGTGGTTGCGAAGGTTATTTCCTGGCTGTAGTGACATCTGCTTTTGTTATCCTTTCTTGTCTATCGAGTGGTTGATTTTCTATTGTTAATTTGTAACCTTTTTCTTTAGGCAATTGGAATTGAAAATAATGAAGATAAGATTCAAAGTATCAGAGATGATCCTGAGAGAATTGAGGTCATGACTGTTCAAGAACGACATGATTTTGGCTTTTGATATACTTGTTTTTGTGGGTATTAATATTGCATTATTCACTTGTCCCTAACATTCTTTCTTTCTTCACATATGCTTTATGTTCAACATGCATTTACATATTATGTCCCGTTATTTTAAATTAGTATATTTTTAGCAAACTTCATATGGTTGAGTCATTGCCTTCTTATCACAACAAACCTTTCAATCCAAAACAGTTCTTCTATTGCTTTCTAGAATGCTCTTTTTGACTGGAATGTTTACCTTTGGAGAATATAATCAATTGCGTAGGTGGTGTTGATCTATAGCAGGGTTACTTGTACCTTTATATCTTATGTTTGTGAATATGCTATTTCTGTTCTGAATCATCAGGAGTATAGGGCTCCCTGCCTAAGGTTGTAAACGTGATCTTGCGTCAGCCTTGAAGGTTTATGTGGAGAAGAATATAGATGGTAAAAAATTTTACTATATAAACGAAGTTTAATATTCTCTAGCAGTATTTTATAAAGCTACATGTCATTGTTGGTTTCTTTTATTCTCTAATAATAATAATGGTTCAATTCTAGGTTTCTTATTTTTAAGTTTGGAAATTCTTTCCATGTGCAGGTGAAAATTCTATTGTAGGAGCAAAACAGGTATCTTCCATTTCTGCAGAAAGTATGTCAATAAAAAGGAAGGCTAAGGCGGAAAGTATATCCGTAAAAAGAGGAAGCTGAAGAAATTATCTAGTCAGGACCATGTACAAGAAATAAATTCTGTTCCAGTTTCTTCTGACAATAAAATTATTGAAGTTAATGCTAAAATAATCACAACATTTCCGAAGATTTCGATCGAAAGGAGTGAGATTTTGGGTAGTATAGAGTATAAGTATACAGTATTCATTGTTTTCCTCTCCGTATTAATAATATTCATGTGGCAACTCTGTTAATGGGACTACTCCCTATCTTCATTATGCATGTTGTTTGAATTGTTAAACTGGGTTAATTTGATCTTATCAGAAGTAGACTGCATCATTGTTTATTTTTCTGGATAGAAATCCTTTTGAACGAAACACAAACCACCTTATGTTTGGATAAAAGAGTTTAGTTGCTACTTCTGATAATGGAGTTACTATCCCAACTGATCCCACTGAACCTCGGACAGTTCTTTCCCATAAGATGCCTCAAAAGGGTTGGATTCCTTATAATCCTAGAACTATGAGACTCCCTGCTGTGGCAGATGATACAAAATTTACAAAGCTTATGTCTTGGAATGTCAATGGGCTAAGAGCATTACTGAAGTTAGAGGGATTTTCTGCACTGCAGCAACTGGCGCAGATGGAAAATTTGATGTATTATGCTTGCAAGAGACCAAACTGCTGGCAAGTATACCTATACTGCTTGGCATGTACTTTACTTAATCTAAACTTGCGGAACATGTTTGAAGCGCAATGATCCTTTCAATCTAAATTTACAACTGATTACAGTTTGCTGCTTCATTTTTTTATCCCTTATAAGTAAGTTCTAAGCATATTGTTTTTGCTAACTTCCATTACCTACATAGTTTTGATATGATTGCTTTCTTTTTGTAATAAGTGCATCATTGTGTTTGAAACAGGAAAAAGACGTTGAATCAATCAAACAATGTCTTATATACGGATATGAAAGTAGCTTCTGGACATGTAGTGTTTCTAAACTTGGTTATTCTGGTACAGGGATTATCTCACGAGTAAGCTCATTGCTTCCATCAACTTTCATAGTTGGGTGACCTGTTTTAGTTATTACAAACTCTAGTTTTTCTTACTTTGTGAAATTTTGAGCTGATCTTTAGCTCAACCATAAGTGGAGAGTCTTTTTCTCATACAAAAAATCTATTTTTGAAATGCTGTTTATTGAATTATCTATTTTAATTTATTAGCATTGTTTATGGTTGACATGTATTTATTTGTATTATCCTGTTCAACTATTCTGCTGATTGAATTTAAATTGCAAGTGTTATGTTCACTTTGGTAGTGCTTATTCTCATTGGTGGCTTGCCTTTAAATCATTGGGTAGATTAAACCACTTTCAGTCACGTATGGCTTAGGCATAGCAGATGATGACAGTGAGGGACGGCTTGTGACAGCAGAGTTTGATTCATTTTATTTAATAAGCAGCTATGTTCCAAACTCGGGGGATGGCTTGAGAAGACTGGTGATGAGCTTAAACATCTCGCATTATGTTGGTAACCTGCTTTATTATTCTCAATAGTCTTTTATTTTGCTGACATTTTTGCTTTCAATTCTAGTCATACAGAATAACAGAATGGAATCCATCTCTTAGCAACCATATGAAAGTAAGCATACTCCTTTCTTTTATACTTATTCTGAATACCATATGCATAAGTTTTCTAAGCTTGATAGTTATCTCTATGAATATACATATTCATTTTTCTTTTTTACTTTTTTAAGTCTTAATTATGCATTTGGTTGTTAAGCAACAAATTCTAGACAATGCACAGACATCCAATAGAGTGCATATTTGTGGTTTTTTATTTTATTCTGTATTTAAAGTGTAGCGTATACAGTGATTTATTTATTCTCTTCATAAAATAGTTAGATATTTGAAGTGCCATGATAAACGTGATGTTCATGATGCTTCACAAGCATCATTCAGGAGCTGGAAAAGAAGAAGCCTGTCATTTTGACAGGTGATCTCAACTGTGCTCATCAAGAGATAGATATTTATAACCCTGCTGTAAGTGCTTCAAAATTTTGATGCTGTTGGTGATTTTTCTTTTTCTTCCATTTATTTTGGTTTGGGGGGTGGGGGTGGGTTGGGTAGCTGGGTGGAGGTAGTAATATTCTACAGGCTTTGTTTTACACTTTAAGAACTCATGTCCAGTTTTTTAAGTGCTACGTTATGCCTTTAATATGTGGACCAATTTGTAGGGAAATAAAAGAAGTGCTGGCTTTACTGATTAAGAAAGGCAATCGTTTAGGACAAACTTCTTTTCTGTTTAGGACAAACTTCTTGTCTAAGGGATTTGTGGATACCTTTAGGGCACAACATCCTGGTGTTGTTGGCTATACTTATTGGGGTTATCGACATGGTGGGCGCAAAACTAAAAATGTTACGCGATTTTTCCATTCCATGTTTTTTATTAAATGTGTTTAAAGAGTACTTTATTCCTTTTTGTTTGCAGTATTATACATTTTTAAAATATTATCATATTTTCTAAACTTCTCTGATTTCAGTTAATTCTTGTGCCTTAAATATTCTCTTATTTTAATTTCCATCAAAAATTGAATACTTATATACATCATTCTGTCGTCTTTGTTCTCTTATATGGTTGGATTGGATTCTGAAACAGGGTGGCGACTTGACTACTTCCTTATCTCAGAATCCATAGCTGACAAGGTCCATGATTCATATATTTTTCCGGATGTTGTTGGTAGTGATCATTGTCCAATCAGCCTTGTACCGAAGCATTAGTTCTTTGAGCACCACTGAAATTAATTCTGAGGGGCAATAGGATAGGTTTATCTGGTGTGTCAAACCTCATTCTCAACTTAAGAGAACTTCCGCTGATGGCAGGAAGTTTGAGGAAGGGAACCATGTTATCCTGGTTTTGTTATTGTGTGACCATGATGATGCGCAACAATGCTGCCTTTAAATTGCCTTCGTAGTATTGATTGATTTTTGGTGTGACAATATTTTGAAGATAACAGAATCTCTGTACAGATCCTGCGTGGAAAATTTTACTAAGGAGAAACTTAAGATGCCATTAGCAGTTCTGAATTTTGTTGAAATGTAAAATTTAGCAGGATTGGGATACTTTTCATGTGCTGATTTTTTGCGAATATTATATATTCAAGGAATTATTTCAATGATATTCGTCAATGGGGTTATCTCACATGCTGTTTGGATTTGTATTTACCAGTTGCTGTGAACTAGGATTCGTTTCTTCCCTTAACTGGTAATCAGATCTGAAAACTCAGCAAATGCCTTGTTTTTGCGTATTCCATAGACTTCTTGTTACTCTCTGCAATATGGTTGCCTGAGAAATGAGAAATCACTGGTATAAAAGAAGTTTTCTAGAGGGTAGAGATCAATTGCTTGTTGGCGATTTCTACTCCCACTGAAACTTGGAGAGAAATCTGCTAGCATCACCACTTGGAAAGGACCAAGTGAGATGAATGTTATTACTCATTAACGTTGTTGTTGATTCAAAGTTATAATATTTAAAACCCATGTTCCTTCAATCAATGTTAAAAATATCTGAGAAAAAGAAGTTTCAAAATAAAATGGTATTAAAATGAGATGAATGGAACAGTCATTAAACAAATTATTCAATCAATTCGTCTGCAGTGTTTTGTGAAGACAGCACAGGCATCAAATACCTCCTTGCTCTTGGGATAAATTTTTGACCCATTTTCTGGCCATGGTAAGACGAAGAGTCTCAACATGCTTTCATAGCAATCTCTTCCTACGTTTACAAGTTGAAAACAACACCCATCAGTCATTTTGCCATTGCCAAACACACTATCAAAGACTGTGTTCCCACATTCTTTGATAAACTCTTTCGAGCAATTTGGCAGGAAATTGTGAATCTCTGAGGGAACAAGTTTGCTGAGAAGATTCAAAGGCGCCACTGCATCATCATCCTGGTGAGCAAAAGCAAACTGTAGTGAGATCATGATGGATAAGAAGAAAATTGCTAAGGAAAAGGAGTTCTTTAGAAGTATAATCATCATGTTGTTGACACAAACTTTTGAGGACTTCAGTACATTTATAGAAACCAAATAATTAATGGGTTTTAAATTTATTCTGAACGTTTTGTGAGTTTTTGTTTGCATTAAATATGTTTAATACATTTGCCGTTTTGTATTATTACGATGAAGTTGGTTTCTTCTTCACTAATGTTCAATAAAGATTAGAAGATATAATCGAAATTTTGACGGTGGATTACCACACAATTTCTGAAAAAACAAGGTTTTTTTTTTTTTATAATATTGTATTTCTCGAAAGTCTTTAAGACAACTGAATTGTTAATAATTAAATTCTTAATAAATGTCTGCTTGACAGGTCCCCGTGCATAATTCGAGTGGTGCAAATAATTTTGTACAAGATGTTGAGATAATGATGCGATTGAATGTTCTTCAATCAACTGTAGATCAGTTGCCTCAATTCAAGCAAGAAGTCAGGAAAGAAAAGAGGCAATGGATAAGACAAATACATCCATCGTCAAAAAAATTATGGAGTGTATTCATAAGTTACAGTACGGCGCGTCGAAGTTCACAAGGTCATCAGGGCGTCCAAATAGAAGAGGTTTTATGTCAATCCACGGTAACAAAATATTTTATTACGTTGTTTACACCCATCAACGTTACCAAATTATATGCATTTTTTATGAGGATTATGTTGTTCAATACAGGGACATAACAATGAACTTGTAATATACGTGCCACGTCTTATGTACCAACAAACCCCTTTGCATCTAATACACCAGCGAGCCTTTCGGCATCTCATGCAATAATGGCAGAGGGAGGTTAGAAAATATCTCATAGACTGTCGACGGTAAATTATGAGAAATTTTAGACGGCCTTGTTTACGCTCTCTTCTTCTCTCTCACGTTTCTTTAGTTTATAATAAAACAAATTGTAAACCAAAAAACTAGTCAACAAGAGTCAAACACTAGAAAATAAAACAAATTATAAACCAAAATCCCCTTCATTCCCCTTTACTGTTCATTTACAAAACAATAAATGCTCGACACCCGGTGCTGTAAATTTTCCAAGAAAAGAGTACGACGAAGTTTCGTACACTCGAAAAATGCACCGATCATCGTTATTTATTCTACCATCTTGCCATTCCATAGTCAATCATTGATCCTGGATCCGTTCGATGAAAGCTGAAACGGCGGCCGTACTATGAATCCAAAACACGGTCTTTGAAACCAGAAGCTGTTCACGATGACAATAAGAAAGAATTAAGTACCGTGGACTTAAGATGTTCTAGTATAGAGGAAGCCAAGGAAATGGTTTTTTCTCTGAAGGACAAAATCGCGTTCCAGATTTTATCTTTAAAATCTCCATATAAGAGAAGGCATAACAAAGACATGGCTAAGGTTCAGGTACTTTTCTGTCTACAATAATTCCTCAAATTGTACAATAAGTTCTGATTTTTAAAGGCTTACAATGGGGCAAAAAGGAAAAAAAAAATTTTTTGCTGTTTTGTTGAGAAATGGAAAGTAAAAAAAGGTTGAGAATTTGCATATTTCCGATGGTTATTCTAAGCTTATCAGAATTTTTAGGAGTTATCTTCTAAAACATCCACATTGTGTAGCTTAAAGCTTTCTGTTAATACATAAATAAGAAAGAGAATGAGATGTTTGCCTTTATGTTTCTTAATTTGCATTGATAATCTTAATTTGCCTTGTGGTTTCTTAACTTTTCATTTTCTCTTTTATATAAATTCCTGAATTGATTCACCAGTTTGTCAGCCTCTTTTTTTCACATTATGAGTATCAATTAGGTGATAATCCTGTGTACTGTGGACAGCCTGCAGTTATTACGTGTAAGTATTTCTGTAGAAATGCTATGAAACATGTGGCTAGCCAATCCAAGACGAAGAAAGTTTTGAGCACTTCAGATCCAAAAATTTTAAGTGACCAAGCAGAAGAAAACAGTTCTACATCTTTAGCAGATATTGTGGTAGATTCATCATTGAAACCAACGGGAAAGATTGAAAATCTAGATGAAAGGGTGAAGGTCCTAACTAGCAGCTCCGCGCATTTATTAGAAAAAATAGACAAGTAATGATTACTAGGATCATGTAACAGAAAAGGAAATTTGGGTTTGCACACGTACAGGATAAATATAGCCTTTAGTGGAGGGATTTGATGTTTGCACACTTTGGTGGTCTTTAGATTATACGCTGATTTTTCCTACTATAATGAACAGCCAAGAAATTCTGCTGTTAAAGACTCAGATTCAAATGCATGTAGACATGAAACTGGCCTTGAGAAGGGGATGGCAACAATGGGGAGGTCAGATTTGGAAGTTGTTAGAAACGAGGAAGTCATTACATGCCATACTTCTTCCACTGCTGAAGTTAAAATTTTAGTATCATCTTCAAATCCTGAAGGCAAAGGAAATCCTTCAAAAGCAGACAAGGTACAAGCAGCCATTCTGTGTCTTAAATTTACACCAATGCTAACTATAAGAGTCAATAGTAAGCCCACAGCATAGCAACTGCTAATCACACGTTCTGATTAGCTTGCCTTGCCTCTTTAATGAGTTCATAATTTTTTTTTGTGCAGCCTTCAAAAATTATTTTGCATAAGATCAGTAATGATGCATTGAGTTTGAGTCATTCAACTGGCCTCAGAGGGAAGAGAAATAATTCAGATTCTATGTTAGCTACTTCCAGACAGGCAAAAGGTGAAAATCCAGCTATTAGGCTTGATGCTCTAATGCATATGTCTGGCCTTAGTGGGAGAAGAAGTAAGTCTGATTCAGGCTTAGCTGTTTCCAGGAAGGAAAAAGGTGGAAATTCTGATGTTAGTTCTGATGCTTTGCTACCTGCAATGGATCCCTGTGAAAGCAGAAGTAATTCTGATTCTGTGTTAGCTACTGTCAGGCAGTTTAAAGTTGCAAAGTGTGATGTTTTCCGAACTTTGGGACATACTGCTGGTCTCAATCAGAGGAGAAATCATTCTGATTCTAGTTTAGGTACATTCAGACGTGCAAAAGGCAGATACTGTGAAGTCTGTGCATAGACGGCACATCAAAGAATCAAATTTTACACTGACTGACAAGATAGATTCTTTGTATTCATCTTCGAAAGTAGAAGAGAAGATAAAACCTTCTCAACAAATTGTCGAGTTTGAAATAGCTGAACTGATTGATAACGAAGATTCTGACGTAACTTCTTTTCTGGAGCTGCAAGACGAGAAAAATGCAAGCAACGAGCAACCTGATGGGGAAAAAGTGCAATTAAAAGAAGTTAAAATGGCTGGGAATGCTGCTATTGATGAGAAGGTTGATTTGGACTTACCTGTAAAGCAACAAAATCTGAAGGCAAAGAAGAGAATTGAGTCAAATCCACCGAGTGTTCAAAGTCGGGGTTTTCTTTCTATTGAATTGGTTTCTAGTTCATCTTTAACTTCAAAAGCTAAGGGACACTGGA
>JAWDEX010000023.1:2184628-2211833 GCA_035221805.1 Trichilia hirta
TATTGTCGGGTTTATCTGCTACTTTCAACTTCCTCTTTCTCCCAAGAACCCTCTGTTCTGATCCACTTTTTTCACCTACATGTTTCGATTTTGTCTGCTTCTTACCCAAACCTGATTTCTCTTTCTGCTGTCCCGACTCATTCTTTTTCATGCAACAAAGAACATAGTCCAATGCTTTATGGGAGCATTCTCCTCCCAGAAGCAACGGATTAATGGAATATTCGTACATGATCCACCCTCCGTTTTGTTCGTAATTGTTACTATTCTCATAACGAAATCTCTTCTTAAATCCTAATATATGATCAGACCCATCACCAGAGAAAACTGGCTTAGCTCCATCCTCACCCTGCCATGCACCAGAACCAATCTTCCTGTTGAATCTCGAACCATTAAGAGACAGTTTTTTCAATCGAGTGAAGAAGTACAGCGACTCATCTTTCAACAAATTGTTTCCTGCAAAAATATTCCAAATATCCCACGGTTCTTTATCCCCATAAAGATTACACACCTTCACTGGATCATCATCATCATCATCAAGGATTGGGTTTTCTGTGATCTTATTGTATAAGAAGTATTCCAGCAATTCTTGTTCGGTTGGATAAAATCTGTACCCAACTTTACCCATTGTGGCATAAATTTCTTGTTGCTTTCCCGAGAAAGAAAAAAGATTGATTAATCAGAATGCTATCTTCGAAAGGATTAGAGAAGTAAATTTTGGTGGGTCAATTGAAGATTTTATGCGAATAGGAAACGGAAAACACGGAACTACGAAGCTCTACTTAACTAGGAAGTGAATTAGGAAGTTCTGCTGAATTATGAAACTTAAAATTAATTGCTTGGTATGTACGTAGATACGGTAATTGATGAGAAGATTTAGACACGGAGTCACCAGATACGGGAGATATAGAGCCGTTAATGTGATTTGGCGCTGATCTTCTGGCGCGAAAGAATCATTTCTAGCCGTTACAACGAGCATTTGGAAATTCGTCGGTTTTATGTTACGGAGTACACGTGATAGGCACGTGTGATGTCTTGCTGTTGTAAAACTATATTTACCAATATATATATATATTTTTTTAAATATGTTAAAAACTGTTTTAAAATAACTGAATTTCTAGATTATAAAAAATTATTGTGAATGATATCGTTGTTTCTTCTCCTCTGGTTTGAAGATCTGAGTAATCTCATGTCAATTTAAAGTTGTTTTGGTGGCCCAGGCCCATTATCTCAGCGTATGTTTGCTGTCAGCCTGGCTGTAATTCGTACTTCTTAACCTGCAGGTTGTTTTTCGGGGATTTAAGAAATTTGGGAATGGGAAAACGGATAGGTTTCTTAACGACGAGGTAAAAAATTGTTTTGAAGATTAATATGTATAAACGAAATTCTGAATGTTTCCGTCTATTTTTAGTTGCCATTTATTTTTATTTTTTGCTTTACGCTTCTGGGTTTTATATAGATTTCTTCCATGTAATGACGGGTCCTGAAGATGGTGAACTAAGAAGACTAACGGTTTCTGTCGTATTGATTTTCTGGCATTAGTTGCGTCTTCCATTTTCTTTATGCTTCTAGTCTAATTGGCACAGTGAGACTTTTGGTTGCTTCACCGGATGATCGCAGGACATGTATCGAAGAAAAGCGCTTTTAAATTCGGAGCACTTGGGATGTGCCTGGGAGCTACACTGAGGTAAGGAAAAGCATGAATTGGTGTATAATATATTAATCTTCATGCATTATGCAAGTGACATTAGTTGTAAGAAGAATAAGAAAAAGAGGATTCCTCTTTTTTCTAACTGTTGATTGGCTGGTTATCGAACTATTACATTTTGACTTTAAATTAATTTACCAAGATTTATAGTTATCTGTTGATTAATATTTGAGGTTTTTAGAATTTGTTTCACGTTTATAATGGTTTTTCTTTTAATTAGTTTGTTATCAAAGCGTAACTCTTGTTTGATAAATAAAACTATTTGAACTCAGATATGACCTTAGCAGATATGAGAAAACGACTCTTCACCATTGTGCTATTTTTTGAGCTCTTCTGTTTTTATTTTTTTCGTCTTGATGTAATGTACCTTGAAAGTATACTCGTGCTCTACAAAAGTGACTTTCAGAATGTATTTGAAGTGGCATTCAAATTATGTTAAACCTTAATGCTTATGATGCTTGATTTGATTATTGATTTTGAAAATTTTACAAAATCCGAATGAAGGTTATATAATCCTTTTGATTGTTTCTGCTAATCTCATCTGAGACTGATACTAGTCTCTATAAATGTGGACTTGTTTTAATGGGCCAAGGCCACTATCTCTTTATATGTTTGCTACTAATCTGCCTGCTTTTCGTGCTTCTTAACCTAAGCTCCAATCTCAAGAAATTTGGCAATGGGAAAGTGAATGAGGTAAGAATTCTTTTGAAGATTGACAGGTATAAATTTCTTCCAAGTAATGATTGGTGTAGTTGCATCTTCAATTTTCTATATTCTTTCTAGTTTAATGGGCCAGTGATAACTTTGGCTGCATCGCTGTTTGGTTGTAGGAAAATGTGTTGAAGAAAAATGATGTTAAAATTCAGATGACTTGGGATGTTCCTGGGAGAATTCAGAGCTACATTGAGGTAAGGAAAAGCATGATTTGGTGTTTAATATATTAATATTCATGCATTGCGCAGTTGAGTTTAGTTGTAAATTCATGCTTGTTAGTGATTTTGGTTGATGAGTTTGGCTCTCCTTTAATTTTGTATACATACAGACTTTGTGAAATGTATGTTCTTGTGTATGTGCATATGTTATAGTGATAAATAATCGTCAGTTGTTTCCTGTGATTTTGGGGAGCTTATCATTGGTGTTTATGCTTTATGTTTGGGATCTTGTATCTTGGTTACATTGATTTAAATTCGTATGCATGCTGATTTACAGTTGCATCCAATAGATAAATTTTGTCATATTATCATTCAAATCAAACTTTGATCTATATATTAGCTTTATTTGCACCATAGTTCTTTCTAAGCAACAGTATGGAAATGAAGATTTTCAAATTGCCCTAATTTTGATTTAATTTCTTTGCTTACGCATCTGGAGTATATTCATTTGAGTTGAAGTTGTTGATTAACAAAAAGAGTTTTACTATAGAAATAAAATGAACATTATTTAGCACTATTTTATAAAGCTTGGTCTTATAGAAATGAAACCAAGAAGAAAGTTTCAGAAAAGTTAATGATGTATGGTTCTATTCTAGCTTGCAGATCTCCCACGGGGTGAGACTTTTTTTATGTGCAGGTGAAGGTGAAAGTTTTTGTGTGGAGGCAGAATAGGTATCCTCGCTTTCTTTTCAATTGAAGTATATCTAAAAGGGAAGGTTAAGAAATTAGCCTGTAGGTCTATGCTCAAGAACTTTACTATATTCCAGTGTTTTCTATACCTGAGACTGAAAGAGTCACAACATAAGAGAAGATTTTGATTAATCTTGAGAAGATTCCGTGTATCTCAGAGAATATGTAAGTAGTGTTTCTATTGCTGTAGTTTTTGTGCTGATGATATTCAAGAACAATTATTTCTCATTTATGGAGTTATTTTCTTTATCACACCCTTAAGATTTAATTGTCAATCCAAGGTTCCTGTGATTTTATGAAGATTTGTCATCTGTGTTTGATGTTGATGATATTAAGGTAAATGATATTTGATAACTCAAATTTGTTTTACAGCTAGTTCGGGATGTGGCTGTAAAATTGTTGATACAAAGAATTAATATTTGCAACTAGCAGGAAAAAAAAATTATCTGATTAATTTTGTCTAAGAAACAAAGAAAAAGGATTCTTCCTTCTTCAGACTAGTGCTGTTATCTTATTATTACTTTGTGACCTTAACTTAATTTACCAAGATTTATGGTTATCTGTTGATTAATATTTTAGATTGCTAGAATTGCTTCACTTTTGCGATAGTTTTGCTTTTAATTAATTTGTCATCAAAGTTTGGCTGCTGTGTAGTGAAGAATAAGACCATTTGTACTCAGTCATGACCTTTCACTGTCATACACAACTGTCAAGTAGTATTGTGTTTTAGATTTCAAATTGTTAAATGGAATTGAGTATCTCTATTGTATTATGCTTTTTGATTGATTACTTCATAGGATGATTATATGTTAGTTTGTTCAATCATAGTATGTGCTGTTTCATTTTTATGAGGTGAAGCGTAAAAATTTTCAGTGTTGCAGTAAAATTGGTTTCTAAAACCTTGAAAAGTTCTGTTTTTGGGTTGATTTCTTATTGAAATGTTGAGATTAAATTAATGCCTGAATATTTTTCTATCGAATGTATTTATGCCCTTTTCATTTTATTGTGAGCTGAAGCTAGGTACGCAATTTGCCATGACATTGTTGAAGCAAAATGTGTGTGCACCTTTCTTTTTTCTTTTTTCTTGATTTCTGCATTTGTTGTCTTGTTTCGTTATCTTATGTTGTCAAAAGAGTTGTGCCTTATCTTTTTGAGGGCAAATAGTTAATAATTCTATTTTTGAATTGCAGGCCAGGGTCATTGGGCGTTGTTGCTGGGATTGTCTATTTGGTCTTGGCAATTTTATTTCAATATTTTAATTTCACAGCAGACTCAAATGTAAGTCCACCCTCTATAAACAATCTCTACATCATATTTTTCATCATTTTGTTGTTCAGTTCAAGTATCATTTTTCAACATCCTAATCTCTGAAAAGTTTCCTATATGTGCAAGTCATTGTTTTAGCAGCTGCTACAAGTCCTAATTATCGTTAATTGGCATCAAAATGTGTCCAAAGTCAGATCCTCATGGAAGTCCTTTTGACTTCATTGATGATGAAAATGTTTATAAAATGCATTTCTTTTCCTTGTGGGGAAACTAGGAGTAGAAACTAGGGATAAGTGAAAACTACAGATGAGGAAAACTTGCCGATGTTCGTTTTTGTTATTTTGGGATATAGTTGTCATAAGTTAGAGGTGTGAAGGAGAATATTATATAATTCAAATGGCATTGATTTACTGGAGAAGTGCTTATACAGTGTGATTGATTAATCTTATCCTTTCATATTTGAGAGAAGCTTAATAATCCAACTAGATTGTCAACCGTGAGTTGCGGTGCAAAAGGAAATGGTGGAGGTAGATGTTTGTGATGAGTATAGAATAAGGATGTTTACATGGTTGGGGGAGAACATAAGAACGATTATGGACAAGGTAATACCATCAATGAGGTTTTATGATGGAGGCTGAAATGCTTTTGTTGTGTTAGGGATAACTATCTGTGGTGGTAGTAAATGTCATTAAAGTATACGAGGTTGAAGGAGCTGCAATGACAAGGGGGAAGCGTGAGAAGATTAGTGGCTGATAGGCAGGAAATACATTTTGGTTTATTATATTTGCAATTATGATCCTAGATAAAGCAGTATGGTGAAGTGGGTATGCGTAGCTAATATGTTGTTGCTGTTTCATAGGTTTGAATTAAACCCTGATTGATTACTTTCTTGAGGTCTGTTGGCTCAATTATTTGTCTGTATTTTCCTTAATAACTGATCTATCTCAATATAAATTAATTGAAATGAAATAATACTCTGCTGCAAAAGGGTAATCTTACGGATATTGACGTTTAACATGCTCACCAGCCTAAACTGAAAAATCTATAGGATACTACGAGAGGCGTATGAATGCTTGATGAAATCTAGGTTTTTGATGTTAAATTTTACTTTTCATGGGTGATCCTTTTCGGGTGATTCCTTTCCTATTTTGGTTCGCTTTTGTTCCTTGTGTTCTCTTTAATGGGACTCTTTGTTAACATACTCAAATCATTGATACTACAATTAACTTCATGTTTATAAGTTGTGTACATATCCTGAACTGTTACAGATAAGATTGCAATTGTTTCATTCATGTAGTGGCTTGTCGTGTACGATGCGGGATTAGCATCCATCTGCCTCATGCTTTTGCTTGGATTGTAGATGATGTCCTTGATGTGCCTTGGAGAGGGTGAGTATTTAGTATTTTCCTAAGACTTCAATAATTTTTAGAAGCCAAATACTTCGTTATAAATACTTATTTTCACCTCATGGCCTTCTAAACTAATGCTTATTTGATCATCTGTGCTTTCATGTAATCATGAAGAGCCGTCATTCGCTGCTATTCCCTGTTGATGGCGTATGCCGGACATACTTCTATTATTATACCAAAGCCTCTTGTTCCTTGTGTTGGGCTTAAGATTTTGGATCTACGTATGATTTGAATTATTGAGGGTCACTATGACAGTAGCGCAGACTGAAAAATCACTTCAATGCCAATAAAGCGTTAACTCCATATATATTCATGCTGGTTTGAATGGCCTTGAAGTTGGCCAAACTATTATGATAGCATCTTCTCTAAGCACATATCTGGTAAAATAGTATTAATCTGACTACATATGGAATCTGACATAGAGCAATTTACAGATTTTGATTCATAATATCATGCAAATTGGAGCATCAGTCAATCCTGAGTATAAGCAGGGCATGCAATCTCTATTTATCTTGCTCAACCCTTATTGGCCCCCTCCTTGTCTTTATGTTCTTACAACTGGTAAGAATAGCGGGCTTCTTTTCTAGTTCTCTATCAATGTATAACGAAGTCTTGACTTTCTGTCTTGTTTTGAATCTTTAGGTATCCTTCTTCTGTTTTTGTTGGTGATACTTACACGTACTCTGCTGGAATGACTATAGCTGTGATTGGGATTCTAGGTCATTTCAGGTGTTTCTCCTCAGATATCTTCACTGACGCCACAGTTTTATTATGTATCATGCAAACACAACTGTAATATTTTGAGACCTTTGTTTACGACACACACAAGCAAACACACATCTTCATTCATTAGTTGAAAACTTAACAGGATTAAATACTTAATGTTCCCTTGAAAACTCGGATTTTCTTTTGTGAAAGAGATGCTGGACCTTGGGTTTTTATATTGTGCTAATAGAATGAGATGGAAAAAATATGTCTACATCCATGCATTTAAATTGGTCATGGGGAGTGTTTATTATTTTTTTAATACACATGTTCATCAAGTTCTGAACGAGGGGCTACTGTTGGACTGTACAACCTTGGCAGTCACCTACTTGAGATGCTATTCCTCTACTTCCGTTACAAGAATATACATACAAAAATATGAATGTGTGTGCATATGCATGTATATATATATGTTTTCACATTAGCATGCACATGTATAAATCTGTAATCTGTAGTCATGCAGACTTGGAACATGGGTGTGAAACTGACTCTACTTAAGAACATTTCGACCTTACTTCAAAGACTTTATTTGTTCTTGTTTAGTTTGAGAGAAGTTTACCGAAGACAGTTTAATTGTTCCCCATGCTTATATGAATTGTTACTTTGACTACAATTTTGTATGTATTCGGCAATTTCATACCCATTTGGTATCTGATAAAATGTGCTTGTAATTTATCAATGGTGAACACTTGTGTCCCATACCATTATTGTGATTCTGCTGTACAAATCTCCCCCTACAATTAATTTGCACACTGATTTATCTCTGGTGTGTATGGATTAATATGCTTCTCATTACCTGGTAATGATTTCTTTCATTTTCCCCTGTTACAGTGAGACTCTCCTGATTTTCTTTCTTCCTCTAGTATTAAACTTTCTCCTCTCAGTTCCCCAGGCCCAATAAATCTTCTCTATCTCTCTTTCTCTCAACATGAAACTTATGAAACTTCTCCTAGATATGGAAGGTATCTAATCGGCAGTTTTGTTTTATTATCTTTTTGGCTTTGTCAAATGCCCACGACATCGTCTGTCTTGGTAGATTTTTCCTGACTCTTGTTTTGAGTCTTTTGCTCAAAGAACTGTTCCTGGCATCTTGTGTGAATCGTTTTATGAATAATTTTCATGCTTAATCTGTCAGGTTTGACCCTCGGACCAGATTGCTGACTGGAACAAATGATGGAACTCTTATCACCTTTTTCTTGAGACTATTTGGCAAGATGTCAGAAAAGTCACTTTGTGCTGGGCTGCTTGTTTTCCAGGTGAAGTGTTTTTGTTGTCTCCATTTCCCTCTTAATTATGCATTGTACATCTGAGTTCCTAGCTGTAGGTCACTTCTGCAACTTGATCATGGTGTGCAATCCAAAATTTCAACCTTATTTGCTAATAAGATTGACGACATGCATGTGCACATAATAAGGATGACCAAATTTTTGTGAACAAGCTAAGTTTTATTATCCAATTAAATCTAGATGCAGAAAGATCAGCCTGAAATTGCCGAACCTACCAAACCTTTTTCTTGTTTTGGTCTTTCCCTTCATGTAAGTAATGTGTTGTCAGTACTTTTAATTTAAGACATGCTTGCCAGGAGAAAATAAGTTTTACACTGGTTGGTTGGTTGGCATATTAGTAATGGGTTTGTCTGATTTTTACTCCATTTCAATCCTTACCTGTCATTACTGTGTCTTGTAGATATTGAGATTCGATTTAGTATCGGTATTCTCTCATATCAGTTTGTTTGTGAATGTATGTTCCTTTTGTATGGGTCTATTGCATTTCACTTGTCTGTCCATTAGTATGACTCATTATTTATAGTTGTTTTTGTTATAATAGACTATTGCATGCTGCTTCTGTTACGTGCTGAGGTACTTCCTCACCGGTTGGTATCAATGAAGCGGCAATGTCCTAGAAAATATCCTTGGCTATAATTTGGTCACTTCAAGGACCATTTGGTTCCTACCTGGGAATGTTGTAGGAGATGAATTTTTTTTGTAGAAAGAAAAATTTCAATGCCAGAAACGTCAAAGGTGCATTTTCTGCAGAGATGCCTGACTTGCCAACACTCTCATACTTCTTGTGAAAATTGTTAGTAATTACAGTTTTCATTTTTGTCAAGTTTTGAAGATGCTATGTTGCTAACTTTATCAAATTGTGAGTATGATCATGGTGTAATTCGGGAACTTCATTGTTAATATATGAAACATCATGTCACCATAGCGTAACTCAGGATGATGTTGCAGGAAACATCTGATATCTTCTGCCCATTCTCTTCGATTCTATGAATAGAAACTCTTAGATGTTGTTAAAATAAACGAGAGAATGCTTTGCAATAACTCAGTTTAATCAAAGACACTGTGTGATCATTTGAACAAAGATTTACCAATAACCAAACATTTCAATTAGTAATGTAATAAAGTTTTAATTCATTTTCAATTGATAAAACGAACTTTTATCAATAACCAAACATTTAATTTAACTTGTAGTAAAATATAGGTATTAAGAGTTTATTTTAGAATGTAAATAATTCTACTTTTAACTTTTAATTTTGTCAACTTATCAGTTTGAGCTATCCTTAAATTGTATTAAATAATTATTTTTACAATCTTAAGTAAAAAATTTTAGTATATTTTTTATTAAAATTACTTTTATTATTTTATTTCAAGTTAGACATACCAAAAACTTTAGAGCAAGTTAGTATGGCCCATGAAAATGCAACTTATACGGGCTAGCTTGTTGGGGCAATACAGGCTATATTGGTAAAAACAAGGCCCAAGACTGCTTATGAATGAATCTAGATAACAGACTTAGCCCACTCAACTAAATAAAACTATTAAACAGAATTTTATTATATAAAAAATAATATGAAAGATACATACTTTGGGAACAAATTAATATTAATGTGACACAATGATAAAGTTATCATATCATTTATATTATTAATTTTATTTTTTAATTAATATTATATAAAAAAAATTTGTAATGTAGCATTACATAACTCAAAATTATAATTTTAAATAAAAAACATTAATTGTATTTAACTTATCTTTCCCTTATCTTTATCCAATTCATCATCATCATTTTCAGTTTCAATTTTTCATCTTCTCAACGAATTTATATTTGCATCTAAATTATGACATAATTTTTAAATTAAAATCTAACATTCTTATTTCTAAATCAAACTTTCAAAAAATAAAAATACTCACCTTTTATTCCTCAAAATTTGAATAAATATCTAAATCCAACAAATCTATTTCTCTAAATCCATGCTAATTAAAGCTCTCTACAGAGAGCAAGTTGAAGATGATTACAAGAAAAAAAAAAAAAAAAATTGTAGGAAATAAATATATACAAGAACAAGATGTAGTGATAAAATTTAACCAACATAATTGTCCACTCTCTTCTTTCTCTTCAATTTTTTTAAATTTCTTTTATTTTGTATATTATTTTTAATAATTATTAATTACACACACACACACACATTAAATTTTGAAAGATATAATTATTATTTTTCCTATTTTATTTATATATTTTAAATTTTTAAGAATTTTGTTAATAAAAGCACTTTTTAAAATTTTTATATTTATTATTTATAATAATTTATTAAATATAAAAATCTCAATAAATACACTAAAAATAATTAACAAAACTCAATTTTTTAATAATAAATGCATGAGGACCCATTTGTGAGAAGCATCTTTTTAAATATTTATATGTATAAATTAGCATTATTATAGAGAAAAACTCCCTCTGTGAGAGACACGTATTCCTCTTTCTCTCTCTCTATTAATATATTTTTTATTCAGCTGTAAATGAGTTCTGAGTTCTCCCTATTTGCCGGCTAACTCGGCCAAATGTAAGTAAAATTATAATTCAGCCTTTGAAATTACATTTATTTATTTTTAACTCATCTAAACTTTGAACAAATTTTAAATAATTTTTTGAATTAAATTTATTTATTAATGATTTTTAGAATTAAATTTATTTATAATATTATCACTAATTTATTATTATGTAGTTAATAATATTTTAATTTTTATTATACTATTTATTTCTTGGTATCAATTTAAATATCTTACTTTTATTATTCTTTTCTCATATCAATTTAAATATCTTACTTTTATTATTCTTTTCTCATATTCTACTCTTGCAGTAAAATTATAATAACAAAAGAATTTATTTTAACATTTAATATATAAATCTATTATTTTTCTTTTTAAAAGATTTAAATTCACTATATAGTTATCTTCATTTTTACTCTTACCAATTGAATTTTCACTATTTTTCTTTCTTTCTTTTTTTTAAATAATTTTAATTCAGTCATTGCTTTCTGCTTGTTAACAAATCCATTCATAAAATACTTAATTAAAATAATTTTAATACACTATTTAAATACTAGTCTACCAAACCTCTAACAATTTAATAATCATATCTCATATAATAAAATATGAATCCTGCATACCCACAAAGTAGTTCCGTTGTCTGGCCTTTCATTAAACAAAAGTATATACAAAACTTGAAGTAATACACAACATTCAACAAAGAAAGAGACAAAAATATGATACTAATGTAAGAAGAACACCATATTATTATCATTTCATTAGAACAAGATGAAACACATCAATCTTTGAAGAATCAATCAAAACCTCAATCATTTTCATGGAGTTTTGTCCCCTTTAACTCTTTCAAGTTTAAAATACCACACTCAAATACAATAAGACAGTACTAAACGAACATACTATATAGCTAACAGTGCACAATTCTTCCGATAATACTTCACGCTATGTTCAAAAACTTGGACAAGTCTTCTGAACAAAATAAGCAACAAAACGGCAACACCATGCAAACACAGACCAGGACTACTTTCTAAACTTGGTTTTGTCCTATTATGTACTTTTCACTCAAGGCAACAAATGAATTTAATGCTTGAACAGATTATCTACTGTATTATGTACTCAAATGCTTACCAAACTTGTTTCCCGCAATTCCATGAGATTCCTGCTTTGCCAAATCCATTATGGCTAATCGGTCCACAGGAATTCATTGAGTTCCATTGCTTTGAAGAATGTTTTCCACCTAGAAACGGTCTTTCACAAGCAAAATTAGATCTCTTCCGTCCTCTTCTATTCTTCCATCTACGATCCATATGATAGTTATCATCACGGAATCTTGAGGTTTTATACCTTGACATGTACCAGCCTGTGCCTTCTCTCTTCCTGGTATTCCTGTCATACATTCCCCAATCTCCACCATATCTATTACTGATATTCTGTGACTCATTATAACTATTATCCCACTCATTATAATGGTCATTGTGCTGATTCCATTCCCACGAGTTGTTCCAACAATTTCCCCATCCATCATCTTTCCTGGCTTCATTGCAAGGAGTACAGTTACGTTCCCAAGGATTTTCTGCATTACCAGTGCCAGGATTCTGGGTACAATCTCTATGGTTAGGAGCCAAACACACGTCAACATCTTTATGAAAATCCTGTTCTGCATCTCCCCATCCAGTACAAGAAAATGACTGATTCAATAGAAGAGCACTATTAAGAATCACAACCTTCTCATTTTTATCTACCTGTTCGGTAGCTTTTGGTTCCCGTTCCAAGTCCAAAAGTAGCTCAGGGTCAATGTTTGAGTTCCAATCAATCTCATCAATGTAAATATCAGGATCAGGCAGCGATATGTCGCAGGGAAGGCCATGAAATTCTGCCCAAAACCGGGATTTAGCATTGTGGAAGGCCTCTTCTCCAGCAGAGTCATTCCATTGTACCACATTTTCATAAAGGTACATAGACCTCTTGGTTTCTAAAAGCTTACTCCATGGAACAGAACCAATTGAAGTGCAGAACTTCTTCTCCCATGAAGGCACGGTAGGCTGCCAACTTGCTAGAAATAAAGAGAGTGAAATTTAATTTACTTATGCATGCAAAAGTCACAATCATGATAAATCAAATGAACATTAAAATACATTTGATCAAATAATTAAATGCCATAGTTTCCCGAAAGGAGACCACATTTTAAGAGGCAACAATTGGAATTAAGTCCTAGAAAATCATGCCAAATATAGTCAATGTATTCAACACATAGGAACATATTGGTATCAGTAGCAGGACCAAAAAAGAAAAGAGAAGGAAAGAAATAAAAAGAGGAAATGATCATCAACCATCAGCTAATCAAATAAGAAAAATCTTCCCATTATTACATGATTAATTCAGGCATTCCATCCTTTTTCTGCCTCATTATATTTAGTTGGGTTCCCTTTCACAGGTTCCAATATAATTTCATCAAGCATATAGATGTTCCCACATTAGGTATTCAAATCAGATTCTACATTTGGGGCAATAAATTGAAGACAGAAACAAGTTCCATACAAATAAAACACAAGCTAGCTACAGAGCAAGCCTATATAAGATACATAATACATGTTAAGGTTACATTCAGCAGATAGCTTTAATTTCTAAAACTTCCAATGGCTTCACTCTCTCACTTATTTCAAAATCCGACTGCACAAAAATGGATCAAACAGCAGTCATAATTTTCTTAAGACCATTGTCAAATATAAACATCAAACCGTGAACCATTTAACACAAAAAGTACATCAATTAACGGTATAAAACATTGAATCAGAGGAAATCACCAAAAGTATCTAAACAAAACCATTATTCTATAAAATTCACAGACCTTAACCGACCCAGAAGCTTGAAAAGCAAGAAAGGCGTAATTAAACATGCAGAGACAGCAATATGAAAATCCGATGAAAACTCACTTCATCATTCCGAAAGCCCATTACAGTAACATAATCTTAAAAAAAAAACAAAACCCAAGAAACTTAGCCAAGCAAACATACCCTGAGGTGGCTTTCTGTTATGTGATCTTGTACCTTGAACTTCTTGATGATGAAATTCACCTTTTTGTCTCCTCCGGCTCCCCATTTAGGAAGCCAAAGAACCCAAAAAGAAAAGATAGTCTTCTGACAGAAACAATGACAGTAAAGCAGGACAAGAATTGCAGGGCAGACTCAGCCTTTGTGGAAGGATGAAAAAGAGATGAATATTTTTTTTTTCCTTTTTAGATTTGATCAATTAAACGGTTTTGCTTGTTGACGTAATCGGCGGAATTTTAAGAGATTACAAGGTGATCACAAACAAGGAAAGTATTTTGAGGTTTTTGCTATTTTATATGAATCTCATTTCCTTCTTGAGTTTATATCGTATTGCTTGTTTTGGTTTCAAGGAACGAAATACGGGAAGGAAACAACCGGTATTTATAGACCCTGACTTTGCTTGCATATTACTGAATCATTCTGCTGCGATCAGAGTCATAGGAGACGGAGTCGTCAGCGGTGAAGATGCTTATAATCCCAAGCTGTTAAACAGCGCGTGGCACTTGTCAGTGTTAGATTTTAATACTATTTTATGGGATAATAACATATACGTCCTAAGGTTTTAACCATTTTCTAATAAAGACATAATTATATAATTTATGTTAAATGGGTCTTGACTCATGCTAAAAGAACTGAATTCCTCTTATAATATTTAATTTTGACTACACATATTTTATTTATTTTAATAAGATCTAAGAACGAACTTAAAAAGCTAAACAACCTATTTACTTACTTAAAAAATTATAAAAGATCATGAACTTGAATTTTATTAAAATAATTAATTATTTAACCATCTAGTTTGATAATATTGTGTGTGTGTATATATAATACATCTGACTTATGGTAAAGTTAAGTCTAAATACCTCTGCTTTATAATATTAATACTTTAATAATTAAATTGGATTTTGAATTTTATATTCTGTTAAAAGAAAGATAACAAAAAAAATATATATATATTATCTTTATCTTGTGACTATTGCCTTTTATAAAGATTGATCCTAATTGACAGTTACTTTAACCTTTTAAAAATATTGCTATTAACAATTATTTAGGAATAGATTAGTGAGTGGTTATTTTGAGAATTACTACATAACTTTAACAATTTTTACATAACTGTTCTTTTCAATCGTATCCACTCTTCCCTCGTATGCTAACATAATTATCAGAAAGTGATTCTGGAAAATGGTCTTTAATTTTTGACTTTTAACTTGAGGTAAAATATTTTGAGATCAATTTTAAAATTTGATTTTTGACCTGAGATGAGATATCTTGAGGTCAACTTTTACATTTAATTTTTAACATACGATGAAGTGTCTTAAGATTGGCATTTAAATTTAACTTTCGATTTTAAATGAAATATTTTGAGATTGACTTTTAAATTTAACTTTTAACTTGAGATAATACTGATTCAAAATGAATAATTTTTAGATCAAACTTTGATAATAATTTTTTCTTAAAATTAGGGTGAAATGGCCATTAGATTAGAGTGTGATATCATTTAATTGAATTTTGTATTATAATATAATCCTTTTTTAATATTTTTTCTCAAACATTATAATTTAAAAATATTAATAAAAAATAAATTAATCATATTAAATATTAGTATTATTAAATATTTATTTAATTCATATTATTAAAATGTAATAAAAATACCTAATTTTTTACGAAACTTAAGACTTTATTTATAATATTATAATTATTTTGTTGATCATAAATGTGTCAACGAGTAATACATATTAATATAAAAGGTAAGTATTAATTAATATGAAAGTTCAGTATTTATTAAATATATTTTTTTAAAATATAACAATATTATCATAATATTTACAATTAAAATTCAGTATTGGATCTAACCCCCCGTGAAAATAGTTATTCTAAGTCACACCACTCTAAAAGTGTCCAGCAAGATATCAAGCCCTGCTTCTTAATCATGTTCATTGCGAGTTAATTAACCATTTGTTACATTTTGAAGTACATGACAAGTACTGTAACTTTGAACTAATCTTTAATTCTTATTGTATCCATCCACCTAAGACGAGAATTTATAAATAGATTTACTTGTTATATGTAGCATAAATTTTTTTTAAGCCTAGACTTAGCATATTAAGAGTGTTGGTATTTTTATTCTAATTATAACAATCAAAATATTTGATAAATATTCTTTTTTATATGATAATCAATATTTATTACTCACTAAAATGCTCGTATTTAATAATTAATAAATTTGTTTGAAAATAATTATAATTTAAAGGTTTGAAAATAGCATTAAAAAATATAAATATAATTATATTTATATTCTTTTAGATATTAATTTTTATTATTTTATGTCTATAATTTAATCGATCCAATATTAAAAATTAGAGTGCTACTCCTTTATGTGTGTAATATTATCTAAAAAAATTATCCTTAAAAAAAAAATATTGTCAATTAAAATTTTGAAACTAACTATTTATTTATAATTATTGTTACCTATTATTTGTACTTTTGCAATTTTATTTTTTTAAAATTGCAAAATATAATACAATAGTATATTTTATATGCTTCAAATTTTAATAGTTTTTTTAAAAATTATAAATATTAAAAGAAAAATAGAGATATTTCTCTTTCGGTGATAGAGAGGAAGTTTTTCACGCGCGAGTGGGGAAAATGGAAGACAAATTTGACAAGTAATCTGGGATTCATTGTCGGTTGAAATTACTGATGAATTGACCAAAATACCCTGATGTCTTTTGTTTGCACAAAGCCAACACACCGTGTCGTGTTGCTGCTGGTATTCAATTATGAAAAACTAGTAAAAATGTAAAATCAGCTCAAAGCTGGACGTCATCCTCGTTGAACGAGACTGTTTACGACAAACAGAGAAAGTTTCCTTGGGAAAAAATCAATGTGGATTGACTAATATACCCTTTACAACAGTGTAATTTTGTTCTTAGCATTTGGTAATTTGGGTTGAATATTTGGGGTTTAGTAGTACTTTGACCGTAGCAAGTGGATTACTAGAAACGTGCAGAAATAGAAAAGAAAGATTCCGCTAATTCGGAGACGCGTAAGCGCAACTCTTCCTCTTCTTTTTATATTTTTAAAATTAAATATTCAATTCATTTGTTTAGAAATAAAATAAAATTAAAATAAAACATAATAAAAATAGAGACTGGGACGGTACAAGAATTGTACCATAACTCTGCTTCTGCTTGTTTATTAGGGGCAAGTTATGGTGCATTCACCGTACGATATGAATTTTTCAATTTTTTTCTCAAATTTTTAAAATTTTGTGTTATATTTTTAAAATCTTATCGTATAATTTTTAGTTTTTATTATTTATAAAAATAGAAGAAAAAAATTTTAAATTATAACACAAAAATTAAAAATACAATAAAAAATTTGGTGACGTGTATGATATAATTATAACAATGGAATAAAGAAATTTTATAAAAATATCTAGTAGTTGACAATATATGTACAAATAAATTAATTTCTATATTTACAATTAAGAACATAAAAAAATTATAAGAATATCTAGTAGTTGACAATAAATATACAAATAAATTAATTTTTATATTTATACTTAAGAACATAAAAAAAAAAAATACCACATCTCAGTGTCACAAAATAAATATACAAATTATAAATAAAGAATATTATAAAAATGTAGAATTATAATTGTAAATAAGGGAAGCCAAAGACGAAAATATGGAATTTCTGTCAAATTAGTATTTTTACTTATGTGATCATTTGATAATTACGAGCGTAAAAGAAAATTAAAATAGAAAAAAAAGAATTATTAAATAATAAAAATTAAGGATTAAATAATAACATAAGAATGTTATATGAATTTGTTTATAATATTACATGCATATTTTTAAATTATTAATATTTTAGTTATGATTTAGAGAAAGAAATTTATGGATTCATCCCCCTTATAACGGGTCTATTGGTCCATGGCATAAAAGCTCTGAGCTATGTTTTAATTGTTAGGATTCTACTGTATGTTTATATTAATACTATATCTGACAAACGGATCTGCTCAGTGCATCGTGGATCAGCCTTAGGCGAATTAGTTTGGGTTAATTTATTTATTATGCAGGTTAGTATTTTGTTAGTCCTAATTCGACGTGCGGACTAACAGATTTAAGCGTTCGACGGTTAATCAACTTTAATATTATTTAAAATAATTTATTATTATTAATAAATTTATTTTAAATTTTATAATTTTTAATATTATTAAAATATTTTTTTTATGAATATGTTCATTAATTTTTTATTTTTTAAATTATATATTTAAAACTATAAAATAATATATTTAAATTTAATAATTTTTTTTATATAAATATATTGACTCATGGGTTTTGTGGACTGACTGATTTAATTTGCAAGTAAAATAATTCAGCTTACAAATTAAATAGATCAAAATCTTTTAAACTCAATTTATTTAAATAATGATTAAACGGCCGGCCTGTGAATTATAGGCCCATTTTAGAGCCCTAATTAATACTATTATTGTATTGTATTGCACAAAAACTTCAAAATTATTTAAAATTTTTATTAATTATGTAAATAGGTTAATATATAATCAATATTCTTAAATAGCAGTTAAAAATTTATTATTCAAGCGAAAAATTTATCATTTTATTTATAATATTATTTACTTTAAAAAAATTGATAGGAATTAATCATATTTTACACGAGAAATAAACCGAGATTTATTTTTTATATTTTAAAAAAATCATAATATGTAAAGATTTTGAGAGATCATTTAGTTTCAAATAGAAAACACAAAAATAGAAAAAAATAAAATACCCGCCAGGCACACGTGCGAAGAACACTTGTGGCAGGGTTTCCAGATCCCCAACGGCTAGTAATTATATAAACGGCTAGTTCAACTCTTTCTTCACGATCATCATCACTTTCTCCGCTTTCTCTCGCTTTCTCGCAGTTTCACACAAAAATGATCGTTTTTTTAACGAAGAGTCATTTTCTTATCACAAGAAATTAAGCCCACTTCCCCATTACATCCAAGAAACCAGTCCAAATATTTGCTCGGCTATTCAACAAAGGGTCTAAAGATTCTCCGGAGAAATTGACACATTCCTTTCTCTCATTCTATTGGTCTTACGCTACAAGACTTGTTGAAGTGGATGTAATTGATCAATTTCATCAGAAGGGGTATTTTATTCCCATTTAAGAAAGGAATTTCAAGATTTTCCCACGGAAAAAAGATAGTGGATCGTTTTCTTTGTCAAAGAAACCAAAATGTGGACCAAAATCGACCAGAAGTTCTCGACCCCTCCACCTTCGTGGAGGAAGCAAAGGTCTGTGAAATTGCCAATGTCAGAGAGGAAGAGAATGCCAACGCCAGACAAGAACAAAGGTGATGATTTCCATGCCATTCACAAAGTGCCTGCCGGTGATTCTCCTTACGTCAGGGCTAAACATATTCAGGTGAAAGATTTTCCGCTTATTGTGTTTAGTATAATTTTCATTCAAGGGTTACCTTTGGTTTAGTTGAAAGAGCTCGTTTTGGTTCTTATTCTTCTCCAGTTGTGGGAATATTTGTCATATTGTGCGGTAAAAATGGGTTGTTTAAATTACTGGTTCACTTTTATTTTTTCTTTAACAATTTGATTCTTGTTTTTTATAATTATAGACATTTTTATGTTTTGGATATCTTTTCAACCAAATTTTATAGATTACTGACAATCCCAGAGAATTTCCACCCATATTTATTACTATTACCTCTTTGTTTAGGTGAAGTAAGAATTTCAAAAAATGAAAATGAATGAGTTGTGAACGTTTATGTCTTCCACATTTTTCTTGTTGACACATGATTGATTGAACTGATTTGTTCTGAACACATGATTGATTGAACTGATTTGTTCTGCAAATAAGCAGGGCGCGTTGTTTTAAGTTTTGGGGTAAATTTATTGGATATAGAGACTGACATTAGCAGTAGCTGTATACTTAGTATTATTCCATGATCAAATTTTTGAAGTCTGCAGTGAAAGTCATATAGTATTTACCATCTGCTTCTGTTTGTATCTTTCTGACTCTTGATTCTTCAAATACAGTTGATAGACAAAGAGCCAGGCAGGGCAGTTTCCCTGTTCTGGGCTGCTATAAATGCCGGGGACCGAATTGATAGTGCGTTGAAGGACATGGCTTCTGTGATGAAGCAATTGGATAGATCAGATGAGGCAATCGAGGCAATCAAGTCTTTTCGACATCTCTGCTCAGATGATTCTCAGGAATCTCTTAACAATATCCTCATCGAACTTTACAAAGTAAAGCACCATTCTCTTATGACAATTTGCTTATATTTCACTAGTCTGTGCATTAAATTTGCTAATTTAAGTAGTTGGTATTGAAAATTCGAGTTACTGGTTTGAATGGCTAAATGTAAAACTTTCTCTGCTGCATCCTTTATGATGCTTTTATAGGTTTACTCCTTTCCTTTTTTTTTTTTTTTTTTGCATTTTCATCAATTAATATTGGTAAATTAGAAAAATAATTTGATTATTATGCAGGAATGCTAAGTGGTAGGTCAAACATATCACCTTATTTGATCTAGTTTAGAAAGGGAGACTGGAATAGTTAACCAATGTCTTTTATAATTTTATACAACTAATAGAGAAAGTATGTTCTGAAAGCATGCAATGTGTTCTTAGAAATAAAATTGTACAGCCATGTATCTGTTAGGCATCTGAAAAGTATTCAGTTTTTGAGAATATTGATCTATTCGTGAAAATATTTATGAGATACTTGATGAAAGTAACTGCTACGGTGCAAAAACAAAATTTTTGTACTGGAAATGTGAATTAAATTAACTATTTAATGGGCTTGTCGGATGGAAATTTAATATAGATGGTCGTAAGATTGATGAGTCCTAATATTGGTGAATAGATTTAACGGGTATTATGGAGCCTGCAAAGTGCGGATTTAATTTTGCTTTGCTGATTTCTTGTTTGACGAGTCTGATCACATCTCCTCTTATGCGGTTGAATCAATTATTTTCAACAATGGTCTCATGATGATTTTATTGTTCCTTCTTTAGCTTTTCATGCAAATGTTTGTGAGGATCCTGTGGTTTATTATCATTCTGTTTTTGCAGAGGTCTGGGAAGATAGAAGAAGAGATTGAAATGCTTCAACACAAATTGAGGACAATTGAAGAAGGTATGGCTTTTGGTGGGGCAAAGACAAAGATGGCGAGATCACAAGGGAAGAAGATTCAAATCACTATTGAACAAGAGCGATCAAGGTGAATATTGTTTCCTTTGGCTGTCTTCTTTCTTGTTCTCATCGTATATTTTGTTACATTTATCTTTGGTCATCTACTCATGTAGAATACTAGGGAACTTGGCTTGGGCTTATTTGCGGCAAGACAACTATGAAATCGCCGAGCAATATTACAGGTAAATTATTTCATTCAGAAATTTATCACTATATATGCAACATACACTCTGAAGAATAGAGGTGCATTTTTTTACTTCACATGATACATTTTGTTACAGGAAAGCTCTGTCGCTAGAGGTTGACAGTAACAAGCAATGCAACCTTGCGATCTGCTTGATGCACATGAACAGGATGACAGAAGCAAAATTGCTGCTTCAGGCTGTAAGAGGAGCTTCAGCTCAAAATAGAGAAATGGATTGTTCCTATGCCAAATCCTTTGAACGTGCCGCTCAGATGCTGACTGAGTTAGAGTCACCATCAGTGTTAGAATTGACTAAGCATGAAGAAGACAGTGACCTGGAAATCCATAGACCATTTTCTGCATTGCCAGCCAATGAAAACTCTAATTTCCAAGTTACTAGCTCAGTGCCTCTAAATGGAGCTGTGGAAGAAACAGTGCTACAAAATGAACCGGATAGAACTGCCTATTCTAATAATTACCACGAAAATAAAAAAGGTTTCTTTGGCCATGACAAATGGAGGTCAAAATGCATATCATCTGGCCCAAGGGAAACATTTTCTCCTCGCATTGTGTTTGTTGATAAATGGAGGAAAGGTTCTTATCTTGAAGACCAATGTGGAAGATTTGGTTTGGCCAGTACAATGAAGGAAAAATGTGCTGTCTCACCTGAAATAGGACCAAGCTCCAGGCATCAAGAACCATATGCTTCCCTAGCTGCCGTTAGAAGAAACTCAGAAGTTCTATTTACACAACCAAGAAGCACTTCAAGGGAGTTTATTAATGAGGGACAGAGAAAAGAAAGATGGGGACCAATTGGAAGTTCAACGATCAATCTATCATCAGAGCAAACTGTACACACTGACAATCCTGTTATGTTTACGCAACCAAGAAGATCGTCTTCATGTGGGCTTAATTTGAAAGATCAGAGTCGAACAAAATGTGGGGAGAAAGCAGTTGGCAGTTCAATCCGCAAACTAACATTTGCAATAACCGCTGAGAATGTACAAGAAGTAGATGCAATTCAGAATGTCAAGGAAAAAGTACTAGTTTCAACAAGAGATAAGATAGAAATCAGATCTCAAAACTCGGTCATTGTTTTGCCTTCACATACTAATGATGAGCCGATAAGCAGGTCGTGGAGAGAGATTGATCAGATGATAGATGAAGCAGTGGAACAACCTCTTTCGCAACCAGCAGTGAGTGGAGACTGGAAAAGTACTTGTTGGGAGAATGATGGGTTTGCCCAAGCGAAAGTAGCAGTGAAACAATCTGATTCGCAGGAATTTTTGGGTGGACTTCTGAAAATGAATGCTCAGGGAAATGGTGATGACCAGAAGAAACTGGCCGTGGAAGAGGGTAATTCAGGCATGACATTGTCCGCAAAACCAACCATGGTTGTTGATAATGATACAGGAGGATTCAAAACTTCCACTGGTGATGAGACTTTGGATCAATCTGTTGCTGAAAAGTCCAAGTCAAGCAAGAATTACTCTAAAGCTAAAGATAAAAAGAGTTGGGCAGATATGGCTGAAGAAGAAGTGGAGGACGTTTTAGCTGAAAGAAACTTGAGAGACTGTTTGGATGATTGGAATGTGGAAGAAGAAGAATTTAATGATGAAAATCTGAACTCCAACATAGTTTACCCAAGTCCTTATCCACAGAATAAGATAGACTTAAGCCAAAAGCTTGAAGACTCATTTGATCTGAAGGATGGATGTCTGACGTCCAGAAATGCTGCTTTACCATCAAGGAATCCAACTTTACGGCGCTCCATATGTTTCGATGAGCAACCAAAGCCAGAATCAGTCAGTCACTTCTTTTCATTCCCATTGCCAGATAATCAGAACTCTGCAACAGTAAAGAATCAGGATGATATGTCTGGAAAAAACATGAACGTGATGAGTAGAAATAGATTGCAAGTTTTCCGCGACATAACTCCGTTTCCGGAAAATTCATCATCGTAAGCAGAATTTGTTTATATTGGTGCTGCAGTGATAGTTTGATGATGTAAATTCTTTCAAGATCATTATTAGTATATCGAAAATGTCTCTTTAATTCATTATTTTGTATTGCATATTTAGCTGGTCAGTTGTTACTGCTGCATAAACCCCATTGTAAAGAGAAGAGAGAACATACTGTAAAGAAGGCTGTTGTTGGAGAATTATACTACTGTGTTTTCCCTATTGATTGATGATATTCATTCATACTGAGTTGAAATTTGAGAATTTTTCAACTCCGTATATATAAATATTTGGAGAAAGAGGACATTTGAGTAATTTAGTAATTGCCTCCCGCTCTTAAGAAATAGAATAGACTCCTATTGTGCGCTGAACCAAAACTCAGTTAAAGCCAAACCAAACTAACCCAACAGAAAACAGCAACTTTAGCTTTGTTTAGCTTTGTACTCTTCACTCTTCGCTCATGACGAAATCCTGGAATCGTTTCACCGTACTGTTCTTCTTCCATCTTTACTTTCACTCCGTTTTGACTGTCGGATTCTGTCATCAACATCATCAATCCCAACAGATCGTCGGACTAAGAACAACGCCGGAAAATGATCTACGGATGCGAGCAGGTGAACACTTTAAAATCGCTCTGTTCGCAGATTTGCATTTTGGAGAGAACGCTTGGACTGATTGGGGTCCACGACAGGACGTTAACTCTATCACGGTCATGTCTACAGTGCTTGAAGATGAAAATCCAGGTGATGTCTCCTTCAATTTGAAGTTAGTGGTATAAATTAAATAAAGTTTTACTGGGAATTAGGCGTGAATTGATGGACAAATATTTTAAATTTAAATTTTATGCCTTTTTTTTTTTTTTTTTTTTTTTTTTTTTTTTTTTTTTTTTTTTTTTTTTTTTTTAGAATTGTAAATGGTTCCCTCAGTTAATAAGGATGAATTAAAAAAAAAAAAAAAAAGTTGTCTTGTACCTTGGAATTGATTCAGAGGAGATTGTGACTCTATGATTTTACGAACAGATAAAAGTAAGTTTCCAGTTCAGCCTGGTATGAGCGATGGAAATTGAATTACTTTAGAATTTGTACTGCAAAATAAAATGTACGTTGTCATGTATTGCAAATATGATTACAACTAGCTAAATTAAGAATGTGTAGCATCTTAGGTGTAAAGACTCTGCAATGTGGTTCCCATATTTGCACATCAACGGTTTGTGTATTGTTGTGACATAATCAGTCTTTAAAATACTATTACAAGTCTCTGGGAAGCAATGGTCTCCTTGATTAATTTTATATGTTTTGTGATGATGTCTTACTTGTTAATCGAGTAGAGGATTTTTTTTTCCTGACTTTTTAGTTAAATTCTGTCAACATCTGCGGAATGCCTTGAACTCCTTTTTCTTACATTTGGGGTTGTTAAAAGGAAGGTACTGCTGATGCATTGGTTGTTAAATTAGTTAATATTCCTTCATTCCCCATCTCTTGGGGTTTTGTTTGATTTCTGTGAAAAACATTCATTAGGGTGAATCCAGATTAGTTAACACATAATAGGTGAGACTCCTCATAGTCCTAGTTGCTGCCAGCAGAATTGTTGTCTGCATGTGCATCATTGAAGTATGGAAATGGCACGGACTGGGGCTTAATGTTGCCAAGAGCATTTCCTATGCTCAATCTTGAAGTGCTTTGTGTGATTTGAATTCAGATAGGGTATTGAAATTATAAATGAATCAAAAGCTATGAAACAGAGAACTATGAAAAATTCATTACCGGAAAGAAGGGTGCAGTGAACTCTCAAATTCAGACCTGCATGCACTCAATTAGCCTCAATTTGATTTACTCTTTTGACCCCAAAAACCAAAAGCAAAATGCCTTCGCCAATATCCAAATTCAAATAACCTATGTAAACCAAATAAATTGGCTAAACCCTAACATGACTTTACAATTTGGGTAAAAGTTGTACATAAAAATTCAGGTTTTCATAGAGAGAAAATCTATTACCGTTATTGCAGTTTTCATTCATCATATTGGTATATGTTTCCAATTTCATATTTCACTTACGCTACATGAGAATGATTTTGTCGTCAAAAGCCTGGCAAAATGTTTAGGCATAGAAGTAGATTGGCATTATTCTGTAATTTAGTGTGATCTCATTTGACAATTATTCCCTATTAATTAATGGGCCAACTTCTTGCAAGCAGGAAAAATGATTTTGGTAAGTTATGCCCCTAATATGTAAACACATTTAACTTTCTTACAGCTCGCATATTTGTTTTTCTCTCTCTTTATTCTAAAATGAACTGAATGGCATTGCAGATTTTGTTGTATACCTTGGAGATGTGATTACAGCCAACAACATAGCAATTGCAAACGCAAGCTTGTATTGGGATCAAGCAATCTCTCCAACAAGAGAAAGGGGTATACCATGGGCTAGTGTATTTGGAAACCATGATGATGCACCGTTTGAATGGCCGTTAGAATGGTTTTCTGGCCCCGGAATCCCGCAAATTCATTGCCCTGTGGTCAATTCATCATATTCAGGTTAGCAGGGGGTTTGAAATATGGTATGAGTGCATTGGTGAAAACTTGTTAGGTAGGAAATGACTGGCCGATTGCTCCTGGATTGCATTATGTTACTTGTCTTCCATGGGATTGTGTTTGATATCCAAATGGCACAAATTAGAAAAATTCTTTTTGTATGTATTGTTGCCTAACTAAACTGCCAAAAATATAATTAATTTGATTAGAGAAATTCATGGATGACACCTTTATTTAGTGAGGAATTGTAATTCATAAGTAAACAAAAGTAAAATGCTTGCTACATAAAATCAATGAAGTATTAGACGGAAATGATATCATTTTGGTATGGCCATGAAGTCTTGCTAGCATTTGTATATACCATTTCATTTGAACATTAATCTTGTCAACATACTGTGAAAAAAAATGGGGTGATGATCTGATCTGTAAGTTCTGATATTTCTTCATATTTTGTGATGAGAATTCCTATGGATTACATGATCTGAATTCTAATAATGTTCCGTATATGTCATTTTCCCTTGTTGATAAAAGGGATGATTTCCTTGCAGTGGTGAATCAATTGGTTTGTATGTAAAACATACAATGCTTCCAAAGATATTATTTACTTGTTATTGCATACTGATATTTGCTTCTGTTAAGTGGGTCATAATTTCCATGCCAGGGGAAGAAGACTGTGATTTCGGGGGTACACATCGTCTGGAGCTGATGAAGAAAGAGATTGATTCTAACACGCTATCATTTTCTAAAAGTGGTCCCAAAAATCTATGGCCAAGTATATCTAACTATGTCCTCCAAGTCTCATCATCATGTGATCCGCAGTTGGCTGTGGCCTATATGTATTTTCTAGATTCTGGGGGTGGCTCCTATCCTGAAGTTATATCAAGTGCCCAAGCAGAATGGTTCCGACATAAGGCTGAACAGATCAATCCCGATTCAAGGTAGAATAACTCATTTGAAGATTATTTAGATAGGATAGATACATTGTATCAAAGTTTAAATATTAGTTGGTTATTCATTTATCTTTGCATTTGCCCAGAGGAGCTGAAAATTTGGAAGGTTAAATTTTAACAGTCTTTGTTGAGCTCTATATATCTAGATAGTTACGGGGGTTCAAGTGGCTACTTTAACATGGTAATAAATTTAAGTCTGTATTAACACATAGCAAAGTGGGCTGTGTGTGGATCCATGTGACAAGTTGGTTGAATGGGTCTAGTCCACCCTTGCATATGAGGGAAGTTAGAGCTTAAATACTATTATTGGGTATTTGGACTCTTTACCTCCAATTTTAAGATTTTATGTTAAGTGGTAACTTTAACTAGTTCAAAGTCAATTTTATTTATGTTCATCAGTTAAAGGAATTCCAAATAAAGCAATTTGAAAGATTAAATCTTTTCCTTTTTGATTGTTTCCTTTGTTTTCTGCTCAATGAAATGAAATATCGTTTTGACAGGGTTCCTGAGATAGTTTTTTGGCATATACCAAGTAAAGCTTATAAGAAGGTAGCCCCAAAATTTAGAGTACACAGGCCTTGTGTGGGTTCGATTAATAAGGAGAGAGTTGCTGCTCAAGAAGCTCAGATGGGTATAATGAAAATTCTCACCAAAAGATCTTCTGTCAAGGTAAGAGCATAAAGGAGTTTCTTATTTTGTTGGGAAT
>JAWDEX010000023.1:2211933-2244407 GCA_035221805.1 Trichilia hirta
CTATATAATTAAATATAAATTAAGTATTAATTTTGATATTCATTCTTGGGTGATTAACTCAGCTTCTACTTCTCATATTTGTATCTCATTATAGGTATTATAGAATAGTTCTATATTGGTTGACGATAAAATCGCCTTGAGGATAGCTAATAGAGCAACTATTGCTATTGCAGCCAAAGAATCATGTAGGTTGGAGTTACCATCTGGGCACATTTTGAGATTAGATAATATTTTGTATTTTACTAGTAATGTATGAAACATTATTTCTGTATTTGCATTATATAATATTAAATATTGTGTACAATTTAATAGAAATAAATGTTTATTACATTTAAAAAATGTATGTGCAGCAATTAATTCAAATAGTGTATATGTCCATCAATTGAATAATAGTTATTCAGTTCATCTATTTTTAATAAAAGAACTCATACTGAAATCAATTCTAAATATCTATGACATCATAAATTAGGCCATATCGAAGATAAGAGACTCACACAGCTTGGGACTAGTGGGATATTGATCTTATTGGATTCTAAGCCTATTTCTTTATGTGAATCATATCTTTGAGGAAAAATAACCAAATCACCTTTAAAAGTAAAGGGAAGAGGTTAAATGAACTATTGGACCTTGTACATTCTAATGTATGTAAACCATTTAATATATTGGCCAGAGAAGGTTTTGCTTACTTTATTATCTTTATCGATGATATGTCGCGGTATGGGTATGGGTATGGGTATTTGATGAAAAATAAATTTGAATCCTTTCAAAAATTCAAAGAATTCAAGAATGAAGTATAAAACTAGATAGGAAAAGGTATAAAGGTTCTGCGATCTGATCACGGAGCTGAGTACTTAAGTACTGAGTTTTAAGAGTTCTTGAAAGAAAATGAAATTATCTCATAGTTAACTCCTCCGTATACACCTCAGTTGAATGGTGTGTCAGAGAGAAGGAATTGTACCCTATTAGATATGGTGCGATCAATGATTAGTTTTACAGACTTACCATTATATTTATAAGAATATGCTCTTCAAACTGTTGAGCATATCCTTAATAAAGTTCTTTCAAAGTCAATCCAAAAAATTCCATATAAAATATAGAATGACAAGAAACCTAGTCTTAATTATATAAAAGCTTGGGGTTGTTCGCCTTATGTCAAGTTAGTCTAGCATAACAAACTTGATAATCGATTAGAGTTAGGTCAATTTATTGGATATCCTAAAGATAGTTTAAGATATTATTTCTACTTTTTTTCTTATAAGAGGATTTTGATTGGTAAAAATACATGCTTTTTAGAGAAAGAATTTATTGAAAAAAGAGGTGCAGGTAGATATTGAGTTAAAGGAAGAGTTTTTTGACACTAGAACCAATCATGTTAGTACTAGAGAGGCTGCTCAGTAACCTTTTATTCTAGTTGATCTAATTCTTCTTAAGAAATCTTCAAGAGTTTCTAGACTCTCAGAGAGATATAGATATCTCAATGAGCAAGATTTTGAATCTTACTTAGTAGGAGTATCTGATCATGGTGATGATCTGATAACTTATGAAGAGGCAATCTTGGATAAAGATTCAGAAAGATGGCTGAAGGTAATGAATTCTAAAATAGAATACATGCATATTAATCAAGTCTAGTAACTTTTTAATCCACTAGAAGGAATAGTTTCTATTGACTGTAAATAGATCTTTAAGAGAAAGATTAGTAAAGATGAATAGGTAAAGACCTATAAAGCACGGCTGATTGCAAAAGGTTACACTCAGAAACTAGGTTTAGATTATGAGAAAACCTTCTCATTTGTTACTATAATAAAATCTATTCGAATTATGCTAGTTATAATAGCATACTATGATTATGAAATTTGGTAAATGAATGTCAAAATAGCCTTCTTTAATGGTTACATTGAGCAAAACGTATTTATGAAATAGCCTATAAGTTTTATGTCATCTGTTAAACCTTATAAAGTATGCAAATTACATCGATTCATTTATAAATTGAAGCAGGCCTCTCAAAGTTGGCATATCTGATTTGATGAGACAGTCAAAACGTTTGACTTTATCAAAAATTCAGATGAATCTTGTGTATATAAGTGAATCAAAGATCATGTGATCATATTCTTAATATTATATATAGATGATATATTATTGATGGAAAATAATGTTTGTATAATGGGAAAGGTAAAATTCTGGCTTTTCAGGATAATCTCCATGAAAGATCTTAGAGATGCTATATATATTCTCGGGATTCAGATCTATAGAGATAGATCTAGGAGGATAATAGGATTATTCTAAAAATTAACATTGAAAAGATATTGAAAAGGTTTAATATAGAGAATTGTAAAAGAGTCACTTACCCTTTAATCAGGGTCTTCATCTTTCAAAAGATAATGGTCCAAAGACTAATGAAGAACAATAATGGATGCATAGTGTGCCATATGCATCAACTATTGGTAGCTTGATATATGCCATGCTATGTACACGTTTTGATATTGCATATGCAGTAAGTGTTACTAGTAGATATCAGCCAGATTTCATAAAAAAACATTGGACTTTAGTTAAAATAATCCTTAAGTATTTGAGAAAGACTAAAAATTTAATTTTGAGTTACAAATCTCAGGAGTAGGGTATTCATAAGTACTCAAATTCAGATTTTAATCAAATGTGAATGATCAAAAATCTGTATTTGAGTTTATCTTTTTTGTGTAATAGAGGTATTATTAGCTGAAAAAGTTCTAAACAAACAATAACAGTTGACTCTACTATTAAATTGAATATACTGTTGCTTTAAAAGTAACTAAGAAAGTTATTTGAGTGCGAAAGTTTGTATTTAAACTTAGTGTGATTCTTAACATAATTTATTTGATAAGCGTATTATATGATAATATAAATATTATAGCATAGGTAAAGGAATTGAGAGTACACAAAAAATTCAAATATATTAAGCACAAGTGTCACATTTTGAAAGAGTTTATTAGGGTGGAGAGATCGTCATTTAGAAGATGCTTCCAGTCAAGAATATAATTGACCCTTTTATTAAAGATATGACACTGAATAGCTAGATCATCATCTTGAAAAAAATGAATATTAGATATAACAGTAAATGATTTTAGTGTAAGTAGAATTTTGTTAGTGTTATATATCTTAAAACTATTCGTATTATCAATTTTGTGTATTTTACATTGAATTACTGTATAATATGTGTTGTACATATTTATTAATAAAAAAATATTTGTTATTCGTATGTATAATCTATCTTTTTTTAAATCATATTAATAATATAGTATGCATATGAATTATTTAGATAATATGATTATCTAAACTATTCCTTATGTAAGTAATATTGACTACGTATTTATACGTATAGCAGGAATACTAAATGTCTTTGATGAATATCATGAGATAATATTAGTGTAGGTGACATGATAGTTTTGTTATTATGACATTAGTATGAATCAATAGTTAAAAAACTATTTTTTGAATATGACCGAAAGAATAATGAATCACACAGTATATAGGTGGTTAATGATTTATCATTTGATTATACTATTATATTAATTAATTCTTAGATCTAAGACGTCATAGTCGTCATTCAGTATAAATATATATGATTTATATGGTGTATAAATATAAAACTAATTACGTCTTATATAAAAAAGTTAATTTGGTCATGAATTATTTATAGTAAAATACGAATGACTGTCAAGATGAAATTTATTGACTCGATACATAAGATTTTGAGATTCTGTTGACTTGGTCCGAATTTAAGTTCTTAATCAGACATTGATTAGTGCTTAAAACCTAAATTTTGGGCCAGAGCTAATGATAAGTTACACGAAAAAGTTTCGCGATAATGAGTTCAGCACGTAATAGCCTTAAGTTCGAAATAAAACTAAGTTTAGATTTTTGACACCTTATGAACTCTAACTTAATTGGGATTAAACAAATGAAAGAATTATATTCATACAAAACGTACAATCAGTTATAAAAGATTCGATGAAGCTTAGGAATTATGATATATTATTATATGTTAATCATAGTCGTTAAGTATTCGAAGAGTTCAAAACAAGTTTGATAAGATTAATTTCGGCTTACGGTTAACACTACAATAAATTCAAGAGGTTATAACTAATAGCTTATACCTGTTCTTACTTTGAAAAGGAATAAATATTATTCGTAAAAGAGTTAACATTCTAGATAATATTAGATAAAAAATATAGACGATTGAATTTTAAATAGTTTAACGACTTCAAAAGTCTTAATTAATGACCTCGAATATAATTTAAAATAAATTATAATATTTTATTAATATTTAAAAATAAAAATAGAATTAAAATAAATTTGATTAAAATAAATTTGATAAAATTTATAATAAATTTTTTATTAAAATATTTAATAAGGATAAACCCATCGTTTTGCACATTATTATTATTATAAAGCTTATATGATAAATTTTGAAACTCATTTTTTAAATGTTAAAAGCATTTAAATAGTTATTACAATAATATAAATATGGACTATTTTCTAATTTTGATAAGGAATTAATCATCTTCAAATGTTAAAATTGAAAAATCCATAAAAGCTCTCAACCTCTCACTTACGGCCAAGGCTAAATTTTGGCATTTGAGTTTGATTATCTTAGAGACCCAGTATACGAGAGGATAATCTTCATCATACATCACTAAATATTAGTGATTGTTATCTTGATTTTCATTAATTTATGAAATACAACCTTAATTGCATATCTTAATATGTTTAACCCTAATGCTTAATCACCTAATCAACTTACGCTGACAAACGCACCCGAAAAAAGGATTGTAGTGTCATTTAGGTGCGCACTCTTTTTTATTTTAATTGAAGGTATTCGAATGAAAATTGACTGATTAAATTGATCCAGGTTGACTAAATTGAACCATTGACAGAACTGAATAGGTCTGACTGACTGAAACAAATTGACTAAATTAAATTGAGTGAACTGAATGAACTAACTAAACTGAGCGAATATTTCTTAAACAGAACCAGTTTTCTTAAACTGACTAAAGTGGATGAACCAAGTATCTGAATCGAACTAGTAACCCAATTTCTAACCCAAACCTAATCTGACTCGACCTTTTACCTAAACCTAAATTCGCGCAATAGATGACAGAGATAATGGTCAAATATGGAAGCTCTTAGACAGAGGAATCCAATGGTAGCGGCGGCTCGTTATTAATCATCCAGGTTGGTTGGAAAAAATCTAAACAAAGTTATGGGTTTGCAGTGTTTGATTTCGGGGAATGGAGAGGCAATCCAAAGGTGAGGCTTGTCGAAGATTGTTGGTTGGCATTTTTTGAGTTGGATGATTGTCATCCATTGACACAAGGTGATTGATGGACTCAACTAGGGTTTTTCGACATTGTGAATTTTTTCAATATCCTCTGGTGCCTTTCTAAGCAGTGCAAATGACAAAGGATGGTCGGGGTTTTGTCACTAGTGTCCTCTAATCTGAATGGTAGTCACCAATTAATGGTCGATGAATAATTGCCATGAACAGTAGCAAGTAAGGAGCATAGTGTGTTTCCAATCTTTTTTTTTGCAGTGTCTTTGTCGTCGTACATGGTAAAAAATACTCAAAATTTATTTTTGTTGTCTTTCTTTGAGTTGAATGAATATCTCCAAATGTCAGACTATTATTATTGTTGATGGTCTAAGATGGCATAGGTTGACGGCTAGGATTTGACTTTGATACCATGTTAAAAATAATAAATTCTCTGTTTTATTCCACTGCCACAATAACCAAGCATAAAACAATGCCTTATATAAGTTTTATAATCCTAATCCTACTTCCCTAAGGAATAGTGGTAATGTTAATTATACAAAAATAACAATTAAAAAGAGGGTTTGATTTTAACCTAATATTAAAATAAACATAATTTTGACACCGCTCAAAATGAATCCGTACAACCCAAACGACGCAGCTCAGCAAGCAAACTATCAACAACCGAAAAGAACACCATATTATTATAATTTCATCAGAACAAGATGAAACACTTCAATCTTTCATGAATCAACCAAAACCTCAATGACATTCAAGAGGTTTTGTCCTCTTTGTAACTCTTTAAAGTTTAAAATCCAGCATTCAAGTACATTGAGACAGTACTAAACGAAGACATACTATATAGCTAACGATACATTTCATGCTATACTCAAAATCTTGGACGAGTCTTCTGAACAATATAAGCAACAAAACTGCAATACGATGCAAACACGACCAGGACTACTCTCTTAACCTGGTTCCTTCCAATTATGTACTTTCCATGCAAGGCAACAAATGAATTTAACTCTTTCAAGTTTAAAATCCAGCATTCAAATATATTGAGACAGTACTAACCGAAGACATAATATATAGCTAACGATACACTTCATGCTATGCTCAAAATCTTGGACAAGTCTTCTGAACAAGATAAGCAACAAAACTGCAATACGATGCAAACAGGACCAGGACTACTCTCTTAATCTGGTTCCGTCCTATTATGTACTTTCCATGCAAGGCAACAAATGAATTTAATGCTTAAACAGATTATCTATCCACCATATTATGTACTTAAATGGTTACAAAACTTGTTTCTTGCAATTCCATGAGAATCCTGCTTTGCCAAATCCGTTATGGCTTATTGGTCCACAGGAATTCATTGCGTTCCACTGCCATGAAGAATGTTTTCCACCTGGAAATGGTCCTTCACAAACAAAATTAGACCTCTTCTATCCTCTTCTATGCTTCCATCCGCAATCCATATGATAGGCATCACCATGGAACCTTGAGGTGTTATACCTTGACATGCACCAGCCTGTGCCTTCTCTCTTCCTAGTATTCCTGTCATACATTTCCCAATCTCCACCACTTATATTACTGACATTCTTTGACCCATTATAACTATTTCCCCACTCATTATAATGGTTATCATGCTGATTCCCTTCCCACGAGTTGTTCCAATAATTTCCCCATCCATCATCTTTCATGGCTTCATTGCAAGGAGTACAGTTACATTCCCAAGGATTTTCAGTATTACCAGTGCCAGGATTCTGGGTACAATCTCCATGATTAGGAGCCAAACACAAGTCAACATCTTTCTGAAAATCCTGTTCTGCATCCCC
Source organism: Trichilia hirta (assembly GCA_035221805.1). Taxonomy (NCBI): domain Eukaryota; kingdom Viridiplantae; phylum Streptophyta; class Magnoliopsida; order Sapindales; family Meliaceae; genus Trichilia; species Trichilia hirta. The sequence goes on from JAWDEX010000023.1 coordinate 2,219,056, forward strand.
CCATCCAGTGCACGAAAATGACTGATTCAAAAGGAGAGCACTATTAAGAATCACAACCTTCTCACTTTTATCCACCTCTTCAGTGGCTTTTGGTTCCCGTTCCAAGTCCAAAAGTAGCTCAGGGTCAACGTTTGAGTTCCAATCAATCTTATCAATGTAAATATCAGGATCAGGTAATGATATGTTGCAGGGAAGGCCATGAAATTCTGCCCAAAACCTGGTTTTAGCATTGTGGAATGCCTCTTCTCCAGCTGAATCATTCCATTGTACCACATTTTCATAAAGGTACATAGACCTCTTGGTTTCCAAAAGCTTACTCCATGGAACAGAACCGACTGAAGTGCAGAACGTCTTCTCCCACGAAGGCACAGTAGGCTGCCAACTTGCTGGAAATAAAGAGAGTAAAATTAAGTTTACTTATGCATACCAAGGTCACGATCATGATAAATTGAATGAACACTAAAAATCAATTTGATCGAATAATTTAAATGCCATAATCGAATGCCATCAAACACAAATCCCACATTTGGTATTCAAATTAGATTCTGTATTTGGGACAATAAATGAAAAAAAGAAACGAGTTCCATACTCACAAAGCACAGGCTAGCTACAAAGAAAGCTATATAAGATGTACAGTATATGCTAAGGTTAGATTCAGCGGATAGCTTTAATTTCGCCAACTTCCAATGGCTTCACTCTCACACTTATTTCCAAAAACCCCTGCACAAAAATGGATCAAACAACAGCCACAATTTTCTTTCCCGAAAACAGAGGGCACAAAGAGGAAAAGGAAAGAAAAGATGAGCATCGAGAAAGGTCTTTAAGAGCATTGTTAAAAATAAACATCAAACCATGAACCATTGAACATCAAAAATACATCAGTTAACCCTAAAAAACATTAAATCGGAGGAATATTGTCAATAGTATGCAAACAAAACCATTACTCTAGAAAAATTACAAACCTTGACCTACCTAAAAAGTTGAAAAGCAAGAAAGGCACGATTCAACATGCAAAGAGACAACAATATAAAAATCCGAGAACAACCTACTTCATCGTTCCGAAAGCCCATTACAGTAACATAATCTTAAAAGAAAACATAAACCTAAGAAACTAAGCTAAGCACGCATACCCTGAGGTGGCTTTCTGTTATGTGATCTTGTTCCCTTAACTTCTTGATGATGATATTCACCTTTTTGTCTCCTCCAGCAGCTCTCCATTTACCAAGTAAAAGAAAAACAAACGAGAGTCTGCTGGCAGAAACAGTGGCAGTAAAGCAGGACAAGAATTGCAGGGCAGACTCAGCCTTCGTGGAAGATTGAAAAACAGATGAAGACGTTTTTTCTTAAAGATTTGGTCAATTAAACGGTTTTGCTAGTTGAAGTAATCGGCGGAATTTATGGATTACAAGGTGATCACAAACAAGGAACGTTATTTGAGGTTTTTGCTATTTTATTTTAAACGGCCTTTTCCTTTCTTTTTTCTTGTTTTGTTTGTTTGGACAACAAGGGGAACTGAAGCTGGAAGGAAACAGCGAGTATTTATACCCTGATTTCGCTTCCAAATTCTGAATGCCTCTGCTACGTCAGTGTCAGAATAAGAGTCAGAGTCATCAGCGAGGCGAAAATACTTACAATACCACGCTCTTAAACAGAGCGTGGAACATATCAGAGTGTAGATTTTAATACTATTTTTTGGGATACTAACATATATGTCCCTAATATTTTAACAATTATCTAATAATGACAAAGTTTTACAATTTATGTCAAATGGGCCCCGACTCATGTTAAAAGGGCTGAAATCCTCTTGTAAATTCAATTTTGACTACACATATTTTATTTATTCTAACAAGATTAAAGAACAAACTTAATAAAATATACAAATTATTTCCTTACTTAAAAAAACGTAAAAGATTAGGGACTTGAATTTTACCAAAATAATTAATCATAGTTTAATAAAGTTGTCGTGTGACATCAAGCCTCAATGAAGGGGACTCCAATTATATATAATTTATGGCAAAGTTAAGTCTAAATACCTCTATTTTATAAAATTAACTCTAATGCAAATAAATATTGTCAAAAGAAAATTATATCTAATGAGATACTTGATTTTTTTTAAAAGAAATTTAAAAAAAATAAAAAAAAGGTTGAATGCTTTGTTTGATGGTTATGAGATGAAAATAATATGGCTTTGCTTGAAATTGTGGTATTTGTGTTATATTTTAAAAGAAAAGTTGAAAAAAGGTATTTAGTAGTATAAATTTATAGTAAATCCTATACTTTTTTATATTAATTAATATTTGAAATCTAAATTTTTTATTTTATAATAATTATAATTTAAAAATATTAATAAAAAATAAATTAATTCTCTTAAATATTAGTGTTATTACATATTTGTTTAATTTATTTTTAAAATACAGTAAAAATATCATAATTTTTAACGATATTTAAGACTTTATTTATAACATTATAATTATTTGGTAAGTATAAATGTGTGCGTGAGTAATATATATTAATATAAAAAGTAAGTATTTATTAAATATATTTTTAAATATGACAGTATTATAAATAATTATTAATACTATTATAATTATTTGTTAAGTATAGATGTGTGAGTGAGTAATATATATTCATATGATGGATAAGTATTTATTCAATATATTTTTTTATATTACGATATTGTAAATAAATAATTTATTTATATAATATAATTATTTGTTATTTATAAATGTTTGAGTAAGTAATATATATTAATATGACAAGGTGAGCATTTATTAAATATATTTTTAAATACAACAATATTATAATATTTACAATTAAAGCACTGCCGAAAATCTAGATCTATATAAAATACCTAGTTTATTTCACACTACTTCAAAAAAGAGGAGCCACGACATCATATTAGAAATCCTAACTCTTCAACCAGCTCGACTGTGAGTTGATTGATCATTTATTATATTTTAAAAGTATATAAGAAGTACAATAATTTTAAATTAATTTTCAATTCATGTTATATACATTTCAAAGAAATGAGAATTTATAAGCACAATTTAATTGTTATGTGTAACAATTTTTCTTTATTGAAAAATTGACACTTAACATGTTAAGAGTGTTAGTGTTTTTCTTTTAATCACAACCACCAAAATGTTTGATAAATATTCATTTTTATATTATAATTGCTTTGAAAGAATACCAAAAAAGACTTAGACCCAAGATCAAAGCATAGAATTAGGATCTATGGCATGAGTTAAGGTCAAAAACTCTCATTTTGGAAAAATCCACTATCCTAACTCTAACTCGAACAAGGTCCACTATTAGAGTTTGATCCAAGAATCATTCATCTCAAGTCAAGGTTATCTTAGATTACAAGTCATCATGAGCCAACTTCGACATCATCTTAAGTCAAAGGCCACCATAGGTCGTGCCTACTTCTCAATAATTATAATAATACCTTCTACTTTATTAATAAACTTGATAAATTATCAGTTGGCTTCATTTAACCAGCTAATAAACTTAAACAAGTGATTCTTATTCGACCACTTAATCTTTTTAAATAAACAAACAAATAAATCTTGTAAGATAAAAAAGTAAACTTAAATAAGTTTCAAAAAATTCTTGCAAGACGAAAATAATGAATAACACAAGCATGTGAAAATATTGAGCTTAAAAAAGTAATATGATTTTCTTATTTAATACGTGTAACTATTGTACATGTAATAACAATTATAAAATTTCTAAAACATGCAAGAAAAATATTTTTAATAAATGTATACATATGTATATGTGATATATGTATGTATATTTGTTAGTGTTAATATTTATTTACGTGATAAATGAATATTAATAAAATATTAAATAGTTTAATATAAATGTGTATTTTTTGAAAATCACATATTTAATAGTTTGCATATCTATAAAATGTGTTTGACATGTGTATGATATACATGCATATATTTATGACTCCTTAATTAAATTATTAAATCTATGCCTTTTATGATGAAATAACAAAAAGACTTTTTACATAAATTTTAATATCCTAATATTTTTATTATATGAGGAGTATGATTTTTATATCATTAAATTAGGTTATTTGGATCTTGAATGAGTATTTTTATCTTGACCAAAATTTCTATGATCTGAGAATGAGATTAGAATAACATTCTAAAAATGTACTATAGCTAGAATTTAATTGGCTTAAAATACCAAAATTTCTATTATATAAAATATTTGAAGTTAAGGCAAAGAAAATAAATCAAATCTTATATGTTAATATAAAAAGAAAAGTGTCTCCTAATGATTAAAATTGATTGACCAAAATTTCATCATGTGAGATTGATTGATATTTATAAGAAATTAATTCTCTGCTAACTTTTAAATCCAATAAAACTTTTAGATATTTACTGAGAGATTGTAAGATTTAAATTAAATAATAGGAGCAAATATAATTAGTCTTTTATTTTTTTTTCAAGGTATTTGATGCATGCAATTTAAATTGTTTAAATTATATATAAGTCAAATTATTTGATTTATTAATACGGATAATTAACAAAACTTATTATGTTTTTTTTTTAATTTTTCAAATCTCTGATAAAATCATAAGCAAAAATGGCAAATAATATTCTCCTATGAATCATGAATAATAATGTTTTGACGAGATTAATTTTAAAGATAGACTTAGAAATTTAAGAACTTTCTTTAATTTCAAAAAAATTGCCTATATCTTGAAGGTAGCTTGGTTTGAATGTTTCATAAGTTAAGACATAAAGTGTTTGACAAATGGAACAAGAATAATGGAAGAACTATCGGTTACATACTAACATTAATGAATTGACCGCTCTAAACTAAACATAAAAATATCGTGAGTATCTATAATATCCTCACCACCTTACAAGAGTTGTATAGTAGTAGAGTATGAGTTGTGTCCATTTCTCTTTAAGATAAGGCTTAAGGAAAGATTATTTTTAATAATCATGTTATTAAAATGATCGATCAAATTGAGCAATAGGAGGTATATAGGGTAGTTATGCCTAACTGTTTAAAGGTAAATTTAATTCTTTAATCTTTTTTTTCCTAAATATAAATCATTTGTAACTAATTATAACTTGAATATAATTAAGCAAACTTATCTTGAGTTGTTTCGTGAGCTTCAAAAATTCTATAGACAAAATTTTAGAAAAAAAGGACATAAGAATATCCACATGATCTTAGCTAATAGGACTAGCAAAAAGCCATGAAAACCATAACGAAAAGGGCCAAAAATTAGACCCATAACAAAGAATTTTAAGAAAGTTCTTTCTAAGGCTAAAAATTGTATCCACGAGTTTTTTGTATAATATTAAGTGTTGTGGTCATAGACTTAAATTTTTTAGATATTTATCGATATTCTACTAGAAACTCAACCCATATAAAATCAATAGTAACTCTTAACCCAATTTATCAATCTAACGGATGCCATCTTAACCATCACTTAAATACTTATATAAATAGTGTATAGTAAATTCGGCTTTATCATATAAGACGTGACTAATTTCATACTTATATATTATATAAATTATATATACTCATACAAGATTTGACTATGATATCTTAAGTTTGAGAATTATATCACATATTAGTATAATCTTATGATAAATAATTGACTATAAGCTTGTCTTATGATTTATTATTTTTTTGTTACATTTGAAAAATAGTTCTATAATTGGTAATTTATACTAATGTTTCTATTACATTATTCTCCATATTACGCACACTTATATCATTTTATAATATTTATTGACGATATTCAGTATACTTACTTTACGATATTACTACCCAGTTAATACCACATTCGTATAAAATTGCTTTGATAATTTTATTTAGCTCTTAAATGAATTATTTAAATAATTCACATTTATACTTTATTCTATTGCATGAATTGATAAAGAAAGTTATATATATATATGTGTGTGTGTGAACAAAGAATGCTTTTTTATTTGTTAATAAAAATAATATAAGATCATAAGTCCTGAAATTAATACTACGAATAATTTTTAAGATATACTAGAATATTATAAGAAGCACAAACATGTAATTGCTCTTAGGGTTACACGAGAATCTTCAAAGACACATGATTACCCTCTTCGAGATAAATAGCAATCCTGCACATGCTTGCCCCTCAATCTATTCCTCGATGGTCCAACGTGAACACTTTTCAAAGAGATAAATAGCCACCCTCTACACATATGACTATTGGCCTATTTTTTAACGATCTCGTGTGGCTATTCATTAGAAAACAATCGGAAACCCCACACATATACTCTTGCTAACCCATTACCCGATAGTCCCATACAACCACTTTTGAGAAGGTAAACAATAAACCCGTACACATGTTAGAATATCTAAAAAGGGGTAAAATTTAGGATCCTTTTGCAATCTTGAGCCTGGATTATGTCACTATTTTGTCTTATTTTCTCTCTCTACGAAAACAAGGTAAAATCTTACTACATTAAAAAATTTTCACTAATTAGTTGGCATTTCTCTTATCATTCTTTCTGTGATTGTAGGTTCCAACATAATCACTTTCAAAATACGATAGTTAAATTTTAAAAGCTTATGAAACTTTCTTGTCAGATATTTGTAATTTTTGTTTAAAATTTTGTACATTAACAATAAATAATATTTATTATTAATTAAATCTTATATTTAATATTAATAAATTAATTTCACAATAATTATAATTTAAGTTAGAAGCAACTACAATAAAGAAATAAATATGTATTTGCATTCAAGTTTTTTTTAAATATTAAATTTTATAACTTTATATTTATAATTCACTCGAATCTTGAAAATCGGAGTTTTGCTCTTTTATGATCGTAGTATTACTTCAAATTTTGTCTATGATTATAATATATGATTTATTGATTGCATTATCCCATCATACTCTTGTTAGTATCATATTGTTTAAAAAAAAAATAATTTTTTGTAATTTGAAAAAAAAATACGATGATAATATATTCTATATACCTTAAGTTTTAATAATTTTTGTTCAAAATTATAAACGTCAAAAGAAAAAGAAAAATATTTCTCTTTACGTGCTACGGCGAAATTAATTCACGCGCGAGTGACGGGACAAATCTGACAAGTATTATGACGATTCATCTTTCGTTTCCACGAGTCGGCGACACAACAGAACTCTGATAGTGAATTAACAAAAATACCCCGTTGGGTTTTCTCCAAGCGAAAATCATTACGGGCTCCTGTGGGAATTCAAAACCTAGTAAAAATGTAAATTCGGCCTAGAGTCGGAAGTAAGATGTCGTCATCATGGTCTAACGAAACTGTCACAATTCATGACAAACAGAGAAAGGTCCCTTGCGGCTCAATTATTGTGGATTGACTAATCTACCCTTCACAACCATATATTTTGTTCTTAGCATGCTGTAATTTGCACTGAATATTAGGTATAGTAGTATTTTTATCATAGCCAGAAATGACTAGAAAAACGTGCCGAAGAAATAGAAAGCAGAGGTTGGGTAAATAACGACACGCGTAAGCGTAAAACCACTTCTTCTTTTATTTTGTTTAAATTAAATATTAAAATTTTATTTGTAGTAAAATAGAATAAAATAAAAATGGAGAATGTTACTGTACAAGCATCTGTACCATAACCCTGCTTATGCTTGTTTATTACTGTGGGAGAATATAAGAATATCTATTAGTTACAAGGGTGGAAAATAAGAGTATCGAATCTAACATGCTGTTTATTTTTTTATTTTAATTCTTAATTTTTTTTCGATATAATATTTTTAAGTATTATTATTTATTTAGTAAATTAGAGATAGTCAATTAAAATTACAATAATTATTACATATTATTAAATTATGTTTTTTAAAAATTTATTATATTACTTCAATAATTTTATGAATAAAAATAATATAATGACATATAAATAAATAATTTAATCACACATCTATTATAATTATTATATATTGTCCTAATACTTCAATACCAAAATTTACCAAGTGCTTATATTCTATTTTTAAAACACACAACACTTTAAACAATACAATTTACTAAGCATTCAGTCGTTTACACCTGATTATTTCATTAGTACAATTAAAGCAACAGTGATAGTGATCTTAAACTGACCATAAACTTCCCAACTAATTAAGCTTGATCTAATTAAAATCAGTAGTAATAATTTGGGTCAATACATGACTGTGTGACATGAATTCAATGAGAATAAATTGATTCAGGTTGAGAAAATTAATGCAAATGATAAATTATTTATAATATTGACATAATTAATAAATAAATTGTATCTGTGTTAATTATGTTTGTGTGTATATATATATATATGCCTGTATTCTAAAATAACATATATTTCTATTTTTATTATATTTTATATTAAATTATTTTTTAAAAAGTTATATTAATATTAATCGAATTGTCACCTTTATTGCCAATTAATTTCTATATTTGTACATAAGACCAAAAAAATAATACCACATTTCCTTGTCACAAAATAAACAAATATACAAATCATAAATAAAGAATATTATAAAATATAAAATCATAATTGTAAATAAGAGAAGCCAAAGAGGAAAATATCGAAATCCTTTTAAATCAGTATTGTACTTATGTGATCATTTGACAATTATAAGTGCAAATAAATTAAAATAAAACATAAAAAATTATTAAATAATAAGATAAGAATGTAAAATTAATTTATTTATGAAAATTATGGACATATTTTTAAATTATTGATATTTCAGTTATGGTTTATAGAAGGATTTCCATGTCTCTGAATCTGGGAAGAAGCTAGCTCTGCTAAATCTGATATGAGATGCATGGATGAAGGATTTTAATATATGGTTTGAAATGACGGTTGTACTGTGAGACTATATAACAATGTTAGAACATTATATTGCACAAAAACTTGCATGTGCTTATTTGAGATAAAACACGCCAATCAACTGATACTAACTTGATTATTTGATGAGTCAAGTACTTAAGTTAGTATTAATTAATTAGAACTTATTATAGGAATCTAAATAAATATTGTAACAGTATATCTCCACACACTAGCTTCAATTTGAATGATTTATATTATATAAATAAAACTTTTATTTATTTCAATTAATTATCTTATAATTTTATATTTTTATTAATTAATAATAATATATCACGTTAAGATTTTGTTAAAAAGAATTTTTATTCCTAGCACTACTCAATAAATATTCTATATTGACATTATCATAGCACAACCCAAATATCTACACCCGTTTGAGATGATTTGAACTAAATTTAGTGTTATAATTATTATCAAATATTTAAGATTTTATGGTAAGTTTACATTAATAATATTATAATATAGTTCAAATATCTACATCAATTTTAAGTGAATTCTAAAAATAAAATAAAGCCATCGTTCGTAAAATTAATTGTAATAAATTTTTAATTATTAATTCTTGTATTTTCTGAGATTTTGATAGAGAGATCCACAAGAAGGCTGTAAAATTGATTGCTATAAGTTTTTTGCATTTAAATAATACGTCAAGGAATAAGATATCTTAATTTTCCGGATTTTAAATTTAATGAAACTTATTAAAGAATTAATACTAAAAAATTAAAAAAGTAATTTTTTTATAGAAATTTTATATTTATTTTTAAATAGGTTAATATATAATCAATAATTTAAAATTTTATTATTTCAAATAAAAAATATCACTTTATTTATTACATTATTTATTGTAAAAGTATTGATCTAAATTAATCATATCTCATACGAGAAATAAACCAAGAATAATTTTTTTATAATAAAAAATTTATATATGAAAAAAATTTGAGATATATCATTTAGTGTTCAAAAGAAAAAACAAAAAACAAAATAAAATAAAATACCCACCAGGCACACGTACTAAGCACGCCTGTGGCAGGGTTTCTGGATCGCCAACGGCTAGTAATTATATAAACGGCCAGCTCTATTCTTTCTTCACAATTCGCTCTCCCGAGAAACATCATGACTTTCTCCACTTTCTCTCGCTTTCTCGCAATTTCACACAAAAATTATTATTTTCTTACAACAGAATAGTTGCTTTCCTGCCACAAGAAATTAACCCACTTCACCATAACATCCAAGAAACCAGTCCAAAGATTTTCTAGCGTATTCAAGAAAGGGTCTGAAGATTTTCCCGAGAAATTTGAAACGTCCCTTCCTCTTATTCTATTGGCTTTAAACTACAAGACTTGTTGAAGTCGATGATTCATTAATTTCATCAAAAGGGTCATTTTATCGGCATTCAAGAAAAGAATTTCACCATTTTTCCAGGGAAAGGAAGACAGTGGATCGTTTTCTTAGTCAAAGAAACCAAAAATGTGGACCAACATCGATCAGAAGTTCTCGACGCCTCCGCCTTCGTGGAGGAAGCAAAGGTCTGTTCCATTGCCGATGTCAGAGAGGAAAAGAATGCCAACGCCAATCAAGAACAAAGGTGATGACTTCCACGTCATTCATAAAGTGCCTGCTGGTGATTCTCCTTATGTCAGGGCTAAACATATTCAGGTGAAAGATTTTCCCTTCATTGTTTTTAGTCTATTGTGCCTGTTCGTGCTTTGGTCTCTTGTTCTTGTTCAGTTGTGAGAATATTTGTCGTATTGTGTGCTAACTAATGGGTTCTTGTTTAAATTACTGGCTCACTTTTAATTTTTCTGCAACAATTTGATTCTTGTTTTTGATAATTATCGGCATTTTTATGTTGTCGATATCTTTTCAACCACATTTTATAGATTACTCACAAGTCCAGTGAATTCTGTAAATTTGGTAACAATTCTCCCCGAATTTATTACCTCTCTGTTTGGGTGTAAGAATTTTGAAAAAATAAAAATGAACGAATTGGGAACTTTTATATCTTCTACAATTGATTGTTTTGCAAATAAGCTGAGCACGGTTGTTTTGGGGGTTTTGGGTGAATTCACTGGATAGAGAGATTCTGACATTAGCAGTAGCTGTATGCTTATTATTCTAGGGTTAGCATTTTAGAATTCTTCAGTGAAAGTCATGTAGTATCTACCATTTGCTTCTATTCATATCTTCCTGATTTTTGACTCTTTAAAATACAGTTGATAGACAAAGATCCAAGCAGGGCAGTTTCCCTGTTCTGGGCTGCTATAAATGCTGGGGACCGAATTGATAGTGCCTTGAAGGACATGGCTGTTGTGATGAAACAACTGGGTCGATCAGATGAGGCAATTGAGGCAATCAAGTCTTTTCGTTATCTCTGCACAGATGATTCTCAGGACTCTCTTGACAATGTCCTCATTGAACTTTACAAAGTAAGCACCATTCTCTTCTGACAATTTGCTTATATTTCGCAAGTCTGTGCATTACAATTGCTAATTTAAATTTTTGGTATTGAAAATTCGAGTTACTGGTTTGAATGACTAAACGTTCAACCTTTTCCGCTGCACATTTATGATGCTTTGATAAGTTTACTCCTTTCCATTTTCTTACATCAATTCAAATTGATAAATTAGTTATATAATTTCATTATTGTATAAGAACGGTGAGTGGTAGGACATTGATATTACCCTATTTTGTCTACTTCAGAAGGAGAGACCGGAAAAGTTAACCAATGTCTTATAATTTTATACAACTAGTCGAGAATATATCTTCTGAAAGCATGTATTGTGTTCTCAGAAATAAAATTATATAGCCATTTGTCTGTTAGGCATTTGAAAAGGATTCAGTTTTTGAGAATGTTGATCAGTTTGTGGAAATATTTATGAGAGAGTCGGTGAAAGGAACTGCTGAGATGCTAAAACAAAAATTTTGTACTGGAAATATGATTCAAATTAACTATTTAGTGGGCATATCTGATGGAAATTTAATATAGATGGTTGTAAAATTGATGAGTCCGAATATTGCCGGATAGATTTACGTGTATTATGGAGCCTGAAAAGGAGGGATTTAGTTTTGTTTTGCTGATTTCTTGTTTGACAAGTCTGGTCGCATGTCATGTTATGCGGTTGAATCAATTAGTCTCAATGCAGCTCTTATGATTATTTTATTGTTCCTTATTTAGCTTTTCATGCAACTATTCGTGAAGATCCTGTGGGTTATTATCATTCTGTTTTTGCAGAGGTCTGCAAGGACCGAAGAAGAGATTGAAATGCTTCGGCACAAATTGAAGACAATTGAAGAAGTTGGAGCTTTTGGTGGAGCAAAGATAAAGATGGCGAGATCACAAGGGAAGAAGATTCAAATCACTGTTGAACAAGAGCGATCAAGGTGAATATTGCTTCTTTTTTATTTCTTCGTTCTTGGTTTCGTCGTATATTTTCTTACATTTATCTGACCTTGGTCGTCTAATCATGCAGAATACTAGGGAACTTGGCTTGGGCTTATTTGAGGCAAAACAAATATGAAATCGCTGAGCAATATTACAGGTAAGTTCTTTCATTTTGAAATATCACTATATATGCAACATATACTCCAGAGAAAAAAAAGAAGCATTTTTTTTTCACTTCACATTATACATTTTGTTACAGGAAAGCTCTGTCTTTAGAGGTTGACAGGAACAAGCAATGCAACCTTGCTATCTGCTTGATGCACATGAACAGGATAACAGAAGCAAAATCGCTGCTTCAGGCTGTAAGAGCTTCAGCTGGAAATAGACAAATGGATTGTTCCTATGCCAAATCCTTTGAACGTGCCACTCAGATGCTGACTGATTTAGGGTCCCCTTCAGTGTTAGAACTGACTGAGCATGAAGAAGACGGTGAGCAGGATAACCAAAGACCACTTTCTGCATTGCCTGCCAATGGAAACTCTAATTTCAAAGTTACTAGCTCAGTTGGTGAAGGCGAAAATTATGCTACTAATTTTAGTATCTCCAGGAGCTCTGCACATGGACAAGATGAAGAAACATTGCTACTAAATGAACGGGATAGAACTGCCTATTCTAATAATTATCACCAAAACAAAAACGGTTTCTTTGGCCATGGCAAATGGAGGTCAAAATGCATGTCATCTGCACCAAGGGAAACATTCTCTCCTCACGCTATGTTTGTTGATAATTGGAGGAAAGGTTCTTATCTTGAAAACCAATGTGGAAGATCTGGTTTTGCCGGTACAATGAGGGAAAACTGTGCTATCTCACCTGGAATAGGAATGAGTTCCAGACACCAAGAAACTTATGCTTCCCCAGCTACTGTCAGAAGGAATTTGGGAGTTCTATTTACACAACCAAGAACCACTTCAAGGGAGTTCAGTAACGAGGGACGGAGAAAGGAAAGGTGGGAACCAATTGGAAGTTCAACTATCAATCTATCATCTGAGGAAACTGTACACACTAACAATGCAGTGATGTTAACACAACCGAGAAGATCGTCTTCTTGTGGGTTTAATTTGAAAGATCAGTATCAAAAAAAATGGGGAGAGAAAGCAGTTGGCAGTTCAATCCGCAAACTAACATTTGAGCAAGCTATAACTGCTGAGAATGTACAACAGCAAGCGTATGCAATCCAGAATGTCAAGGAAGAAGTATTGCCTTCATTTGCTAGTGAAGAGCCAACGAGGAGGTCGTGGAGAGATATTGATCAGATGAAAGATGAAGCAGTGAAGCAACCTCTTTCACAACCAGCACCAAGCGGAGACCGGAAAAGTATTTGTTGGAAAAATGATGGGTTTGCCCAAGCAAAAGTAGCAGTGAGAGAATCTGATTCACGACAAATTTTGGATGGACTTCAGAAAATGAATACTTGGGGAAATGGTGATGCCCAGAAGAAACTGGCACTGGAAGAGGGTAATTCAGGCATGACATTGCCTAAAAAACCAACCATGTTTGTTGATAATGTTACAGGACGATATAGAACTTCCAACGGTGATGAGTCTTTGCATCAATCAGTTGCCGAAAAGCCAAAGTTAAGCCAGGATTGCTCCAAAGTTAAAGATAGAAAGAGTTGGGCAGATATGGTTGAAGAGGAAGAAGTAGGAGAGGAGTTTTTAGCTGAAAGAAACTTGAGAGACTTTTTGGATGATTGGAATGTGGAAGAAGAAGAATTTAACGATGAAAATCTGAACTCCAACATAGTTTACCCAAGTCCTTACCCACGGAATCACGTAGACTACTTAAGCCAAAAGCTTGAAGACTCAATTGATCTGAAAGATGGATATCTGACATCCAGAAATGCTGCTTTACTATCAAGGAATCTAACTGTGCGGCGCTCTTTATGTTTTGATGAGCAACAAAAGCCAGAATCAACTGGTCATTTCTTTTCTTTCCCATTGCCAAACAAGGGTTTGAAGTTTGAAAATCAAAACTCTGCACCAGTAAAGAATTAGGATGATATATCTGGGAAGAACATCAATATGAGCAGCAGAAACAGATTGCAAGTTTTCCCCGACATAACTCCTTTTCCAGACAGTCCATAATCCTAAGGAGAATTTGTTTATATTGATGCTGCAGTGTTAGTTTGATGTAAGGTCTTGAAAATCATTGTTGTGTAGAAAATGTCATTATTTTGTATTGCATTTTCAGCTGGTCAGTTGGTGTCACTGCTGCATAAAACCATTGTAGTATATCCATATGTTGTAAAGAGAAGAGAACATGCTGTAAAGAAGGTTGTCATTGGAAGTTGTACGACCGTGTTTCACCTATTGATTATTAATATTCATTCATATTGAATTGAAATTTTGAGAATTTTTACTCCAGTTACTGTATATATAAATGTTTGGAGAAAGAGGACATTTGAGTAACTTAATAATTGTTTGCCTCCACTAAGAAATAGAATATACTCCTATTGTGCGCTAAACCGAATTCCGTTAAAGCCAAACCAAACTAACCCAACGGAAAACAGCAGCTTCAGCTTTGTTTAGCTTTGTATTCTTCACTCTTCGACGATGGCGAAATCCTGGAATCATTTCACCATACTGTTCTTCTTCCATCTCGATCTATATTTTCACCCCGTTTTGACCCTCGGATTCTGTTATCAACATCATCAACCCAAACGGATCGTCATACTAAGAAAACCCCCCGGAAATGATCTTCGGATGAGTGCAGGCGAACCCTTTAAAGTTGATCTGTTCACAGACTTGCAGTTTGGAGAGGACGCTTGGACTGAATGAGGCTCGCTACAGGATGTTGACTCTATCAGGGTCATGTCTACGGTGCTTGAAGATGAAACTCCAGGTGATGTCTTCTCCAATTTAAACTTGAAGTTGATGGTTTTAATTTTATGAAGTTTTACCGGAAATTCAAATGATGGGCAAATATTTTAATATAAATTTGATGTTTCTTTTTTGAGGCTGCATTTTGGTTGCTAAGAATTGTAAATGATTTCCTCAGGAAATAAGGATAGATGAAAAAAAAAATTGTGTTGTATCGGGTAATCAGTTCGAAGGAGATTGTGGATTTTATGATCTTGCTATCATATGTAAGTAGGCTTCAAGTGTAGCCATGAATGAGCAGTGAAAATTGAATTACTTTAAATTTATACTGCAAAATAAGATATACTTTTGTCATGTCTTGTAAATATGATTTCAACTCGCTGAAGTAAGAATGTCTAGCATCTCTTAGTTGAAAAGTCTTTGCATGGTTCCCATATTTACATGTCGAAAGTATAATTTTGGAGCCCTTTCACACAGCTTTGATACTGTCGAGATCTAACGAGTCTTTTAAATAATATTGCTAATTGCTGGGACGAAATTTTGTCTCCTAATTTTGTTGGTTTTATGATGATGTTTCGCTTGGCAATCCAATAGACCATTTTTTTCCTTATGGTTTTGAATCCTACCAACATCTGTGGAATGCCTTGAACTCCTTTTTCTTACATTTGAGGTAGTTCAAAGAAAGGTATTGCTGATGCATTAGTTTCTAAAATAGCTAATATTCCTGCAAATGATCTGAGATTAGTTGACTCATAATAGGTGAGACTTCTGATAGTCATAATTGCTGCCGGCAGAATCGCCGTCCGCCCATGCATCATTTAAAGTGTGCAAATGGCGTGGACTGGTGCTGAATGTCGCCAAGATCATTTCCTAGGCTCAATGCTGAAGTGCTTAGTGTGATTTGAGTTCAGATAGGGTAATGAAAGTATAAATGAACCAAAGCTATGAAAAAAAGAATTATGAAAGATTTCATTATTGAAAATAAGGGGACGTGCACTCTCAAATTCAGGCCTGCATACACCCCCGAATTTGATTTACTCTTTTCATGCCAAGAAATTAAATTAAAATGGATCTGGCAATACCCAGATTCAAATAACCCATGTAAACCAAATAACTTGACTAAACCCTAACACGACTTTACAATTTGGGTAAAGGTGCAAATAAAAATCAGGTTTTCAGCGTGAAAATAGTATTACCATTAGAACAGTTTTCAGTCATGATATGGGTACAAGTTTCCTTGGACAAATTTCATATTTCACTTATGCTATGTGAGAAAGATTTCGTCATCAAAAGCCTGGCAAAAATTTCAGGCAAAGAAGTAGCTTAGCGTTATTCTGCAAGTGAGTGTGATCTCATCTGACAAGTTGTCGCCATTAATTAATGGGTCAATGCCTTGCAAGAAGGAAAAGTGATTTTGGGAATTTGTGCCCTTAATATGTGTTAATCTGTAAACACATATTGAACTTTCTTACAGCTTGCTTATTTATTTTTCTCTATTCTTATTCTATAATGTACTAGACGACACTGCAGATTTTGTCATATACCTTGGAGATGAGATTACAGCCAACAGCATGCCAATTTTAAATGCAAGCTTGTATTGGGATCAAGCCATCTCTCCAAAAAGAGGAAGGAGTACACTATGGGCTAGTGTATTTGGAAACCATGAAGATGTCTCAATAATTTCTTGCTTGATATCTCAATAATTGTCTTTGCTCGCATTTTTTTACTTTTTCTTTCTGTTCACTCCTTAGATTGTTACTTAATCAACCCATTGCTAGGAATATCTGATCCAATAACAAAAACTATTGGCAAACCTACACTGCTAGAATTAAAAATTATCGATGATGAAATAGATTTAGATTCTTTGTTCATGTCAAACATCAATTCGCAAAAACGGTGGAAAAAGACCAATGAACAATACTGTAGAAGCTCTAATTGAGATGATATTTCTCTGTTATGATTACTAATTTCTTTGTTTCTTTGAGTGAAATCCTTGTCATAGGACCAATCCATATATGTGGTCTACATTGTTAATGTCTGGCTGCAATTGAAAAGAAGCAATGACTTTCTCTTTTCTTTAGTGTATGGTACCTGGTCCTGGTCCTATTGAGTGGTAAGTCATCTTTGACATTGAATACAGGAAGTGTTTGCAGGGCACAACCATGGATTGGACTGGTGCTGCCCCTGTGAAAATCTATGGCTTTGCTTTTCTAGACATAACGGTTTTGGTGGGTATGGGAATTGGACGAGAGGTGCAAGAAATCTGGAGATAACTGAATACCCGTTCTCACTTCAGTCTTGGATAAGAATGGAAGATGCTTCTGTCCATAGTGAAGTTATATTGAGTTCTTAAATTATACTCTCCATTCATAAAGTTTGAAATGCAAATGCGCAGGTATCTATTCTCGTAAATCTGTAACTATCTGTGGGTTTGAGGCTTGGTTGATAAATGGGCTGGTCACTTATCTTGCTTTTGTTTTTCTCGCTCTTGTATATATTGGGAGTAGCAAAATATATTATGGATTATCAACTAAAATAAAAATAAGTCTCAAGATAATGAAACATTAACCTTGAGTTTGTAGCCGATGGAATTGTATTTAATTTTCAACGTTTTGCGTAGTTGTTAGCCCTTGTTTGAAATTATTGTACTTCTGGCTGATATTAATTTTGAACTGTACGATTAATGAGCAAAATAACTATTCAAAACAAGTCAAGAAGAATTGTAATGATGATAATTCCTTTTCTTGGTCTCCTACTTATAAATTCATCTATGTTGGCGATGGGATGTGTGAATGCAATCATATGGACAGCTCCTAATAATAAATTATTAATTATCATATGGGTTTTTTTATTTAAAAATTTTTATGCCCTTTTTGGCAACTTATGTGAAGTTTATGGTCATGAAACGAAGACCAAGCATTGATCTAGCTGCAATTAATGTAATTTAATTAATGTATTAAGTATATTCATGATTACAAGGTTATTAGTTTCCTTTGATCATGATTAGTTGCATATTCTCAATGAATTTAATATCAAATTTTCATCATGATGAGAATTTAGAGAGATTATTCTCATAACCTTTTTTTTTCTTGCTTTTGAGATCCAAAAGCATGCATCATCCATAAGATGGGACGATTGTTTATTCACTGCCATGGTCAGCCTATTATGTTCAAAAAACGTCATGAAGATTTGCTAAATAAACTATATAGTCCTCTTGAAGTTTGTTTAATTACAAAAAATATATCATAAGTTAATAAATTCACTTATACATCCCTTATAGTGTTAATTATCAACCTTCAATGTTTGATGCATTGTACTCCTTAATTCTAAGGGCCATTGAACAACTCAAGAAGCCACACTATTCCTCTATAAACTAAACTATGATGATATGACGAGAAGAATTCAAAAAGGTTTTATAAAACTCTTAAGACATTTGTTAATACTCATCCTCTTCTTCTTCTTCTTGTTGGGGACATAGACAGCTCAAAAGCCACTATGTTGGGTACAATTTGGAAAGCAAAAGATAAAGTTAGTATTTCTTACAAAATTTTGATGGGTCAACATTTGGCTAAGTTATTGAATCCATGCATGCATGACTTATCATGGAGGAAAGTTCGGGGACCAAATTACGGGTCGGTTTAATGTTATCGTAATTTTGAGTGGATTAAAGTAAAATTAAAAAATATTTAATAATGTCAATTTTAATAAAGCTCACATATTTATACATAACATTTGATAACTTTTATTTTATAAAAGTTATGACTTTAAAACTATTACATCGGAATATTAAAATAATATATTAGTACTAAAAATATAATTTTTTTTTATATAAATTAACAATATTGTGGGATTGTCATATATTTTATAAATAAATAAAAATTTATAAAAATAATAAAATATGTGATAATTATAAAACACTCTCATGTTAATTATAATTAATGATTATTTAAAAATTTTATTTAAATAAGATCTATTATACTACAATCTGAATAAATATAAGTAGAAAGCATGATATTTCTAAATTTTTTTAGGAGAAATATTCTCTCATACTAATTGGGGCTTAAGAGTCCATTAAATTGAGTAATGTAATGATAAAGAGTGAAGGAAAAATGAATTTGGCCCATGGTTAAGCCAAACAATATGAATATAATATTATTAAGGATTATTACCTCCTCTAAAATTTAATAATATATTATTTAAATAACTAAAATAAAAAAATAAACACTTATATCTCCTCTTCCTTGAAAGTATAATATGCAAATCATCTTTATACTTATATATATATATATAATTTTATTTTATTATTAATACATATTTAATAGTTAGACAATAACGATGATTTAATAAAAATTCTAAGAATTATTTTTTTAAATTATTAATAATAGGAATATGTGAAATTTTATTTTAATTAGTATTAATTATAGAATATACAATTAATTTTTTTATTTTTAATAGTAAGTAAATATATATAATTTAATGATGTGAGATAAATATATAATTATATCTAATTTTATCATTATATATAAAAATATAATAATAATAATAATTATAAATAATATTTTTTAAAAAATAAATATTTTTTATTTTTATTATTTAAATAAAATATTACTTAAATTTAAGAGAGATAAAGTCTGCCTAACCCATATTAGTCAAGTACGGAAGTATGGGTCCATTTGGGTTACTCGACGTAACAACCATTTGAATGAGTCATTACCTTCGGCGAAATACTTGCGTACAATTAACGCACCACGTTATTATTATTTGTGTTAGTGTATTGAAACAAATTTTAGCATATTACAGTGTGTTTAAGGAAGCAAAAGAAGGCCCATTTTTATAAAATTTTTAAATAAATATTTTTTAATATATTAAAAATTATTATTTATTTTTATATTTAATATTAAAAATTATTATAAATACTAAATATACAAATTTTAACAACTATTCGTCTAACAAAATTTATGAATGAATACACTTCTATTACTTAATCCGTGACAACCAAAATAACGGCTGAAATTAATTCGATGTACCACATCAATACTACTAACATCATGTACTGGTTACACCTAAGTATTTCTCGTTAACTCGGGGACGAAAGTGACAGTTGTAAAAGAAGGGACAGGGACCAGGTCCCACGACATGAACTGGAATAATGACTAGGAATATGTAACCTTCATAAGTCCTAACTCATACCTACTTGCAGGCTTCATCGGGAAAGAGCGATTTACTGAATGGTACGAATACTTTCTGTACAATTATTATGGCTTTCTTCTGCTTGGTTTTGGAGAGTACACTGAAAAAAAGAAACCCACTTCTTTGACATTCAAGAGATCATGATTGATTTCGACAGTTTTCTTTTCATGATATGGATCATGAAATCCAATTTGGTCAATGACTTACGCTTTTTTTATGGGGTTTGATGATACGGAAGATTGAGACTGATATTGTGTGTGTGTTAATCTTGGCATTCTTCATGAATTTTGAATCCAGCACTTGTTTTTTGATTTCTTAGGTTTGCTTCAAGAGTAAAAGATGGAGTACAGATTTGATTGATGCAGTTTACTAACCTTCAATGGCGAAGAAGAGGTGCTGGTTTGGTTGGGTGAAGAAACTCTTTGTTTCTGAGGCAAGAACAAAAACAGATAAGGTTTAGTCACACGATGTTTATCAATAAATTTCATTCTTAGAGTGTCAAAGATTTTGAGCAATGATATTTTGTTAATTTTATGTCCAGAAATCAAAGAGGTGGAAATGGGTTTTTGGAAAGATTAATTTTAGACAATACCCTGCAATTACAGCACCAAAAAGTACATTGAATGATGCAACAGAAGAGCAGAGAAAGCATGCTCTGAATGTTGCCATGGCAACAGCTGCTGCTGCGGAAGCTGCAGTTGCTGCTGCTCATGCTGCGGCTGAGGTGGTTCGGCTAATGGGTACATCTAAATCTTACAATCATTTTACCGACAGAGATCGAAACTTGGCTGCCGTTAAGATTCAAAGCGCTTTCAGGGCACATCTAGTGAGCTTCTTGAATCTTGCTATTCTTATCTAAGAAAATTTTCATTTATCTTCGAATCTGTTATTGTGGTTATTTATCTCACTAAAACTTAAAATTATATTCTTCGACTGTAAGAGAAGCTTGTGGGGTGTAGAAGAACATTAAGTTGGATTGTCAAGTAGACCAAATGAAAATTCATCCGCTAACAAGGAAAAACTGTTTTGTATGGTCTAGTTGCTTTGCCCTCGAAATAAGTAGGCAAGTTTATGAACTGAGATTTCTGTGCCAAAATTTCTGATATTGGTTTGGGTCCTCTGTTTGAGTTGAGATGTGGCTGATTTATATGAAAACACATTTATAGGCTTCGTTAAACTAAGCTGAAGCTTTTGACTGGTATGAACTTCAAAATGGGAGTGAAACAGGCAAGGAAAGCACTAAGAGCATTGAAGGGGCTAGTGAGGCTTCAAGCAATAGTTCGTGGCCGAGCTGTAAGACGTCAAATAGCAATACCAACGTGTTTGTCATCCAATGCAGAAAAGCAGCCAGGGGTCCATGAAGGGAAAGATGCAGTTCGTAAATATGGAGAAAATCAAAAGAGCATCAGGTTGAAAGAGGAGTTGGGTGAGAAGGAAACAAAGGTATATGAGATTTTGTAGATAAGCTTTTATTCTTCTCCTTAAAACTCTTTTAACTGAAATATGATAAATACTTCCTTGGTTTTGTTCAAAAGCATATTTGAGCTAGACACAGTGAGCTATGGCTTCATTTGGTATTGGGGTGATATGTTTTTGAAGCCATAGCTGCAGTGAGATGAGAACTGTGTCAAATATTAACAGAAAAAAATGGGGATCACCTTAAATGTTGTTGTTACCAAACAGCTCTTCAGCTTTGCTTTCAAAGCAAATGATAGGCAGGGGAAATGATATCAAGGATTTCATTTTTAATATCATTACTCATGGGAGGATATCTTTTCTGGCTGAGAAAATGAAGACAGCAAATCGTATTGGAATTCAATGTAATTGTATTTTCTTCCCTTTGTTTTCCCAGTAAAATAGTAATAACCATGATTCCAGTTAGCTAGTGGTAAAAGATATGGCATAGGCAATACACCATGTCTGATACAGAATTAGTCTTTTCTTGTAATACCCTTAGCATGTGTATGTCATTTAGTTGCATATTCAACTTTGTTTCATTACTGCATAGTGTTCCTTCATTTGGTCTACTACAAAATATTTTTCATGGACAGCTTAAATGCAATGATCAGAGAAGTTGGGATTGCAGTATTCTATCAAAGGAAAACATAGAAGCCATATGGTTAAGAAAGCAAGAAGCTGCCACCAAAAGAGAGCGGCTAATGAAATACTCATATTCCCACCGGGTAATTTATCAAATTTTTCTTTTTCTATCATGCTTGTTTTGGATGCCGATTTCCATTAAAATGAAAAAAAAATAGGAAACACTTTAACAGCTATTTCATTCGTCAAGCAATGCTAGATTTCAAATATCTTTTCGTGTTCTATTTTCAATGAAATGAAGCACTAGGTGCTCTTCTCGTAGTTTATAATTAAATTCTCCAGCTCTGGACAAACAACATAATAATCTTTTTCAGGAGAGGAGAAATGTCCACATGCTGGAAGAATCAATACCCAACAAGGAAAATGAACGAGAGAAATTCCTGCTAGGAAAAGAGGGAGACACGGGGGCGTATCACAGGAAAGAATTCGGGATGTTAAAACCGGCAACTCATTCAAATATAATTTCTGGTGAAATATATATTCCAGTGCATATTAAACTGAGAAACATGCGGAAGCATGATTCACAGGATGGATTGAATTCACCATTTTCTTTTCCAAGGAGATCATTTTGTCGTTCACAAAAAAGTGCATTTGGAGATCATGATTCTGTACTAAATTCTCCAGTTTTTCCAACTTATATGTCTGCTACGCAATCTGCTAAGGCAAAGGCAAGGTCTATAAGCACACCAAAGCAACGAGTAGGATTTATTGATACTTGCTTCGATCACCATATGCCATATAGGAATGAGATCTCTCTTTCGTCTTCCTATAATGGTGAATCATTTACAAGAAATGTAAAGAAGGGTACTTTTCAACAGCTATCTGTAAGCATGAATGGTCATCAGTGAGAAGCAGCTGCATTGATGGGTTCTGCTAAAATGAAATCTCAACATCTAGTTTTCGTTAGACCTTACCGAAATCATTCAGGTACATGGTTCTGTTTGCTTATTAATTGGTTTTTGATTGTGCTTGTTAGAGAGCTTTGAGGGTTGTGAGTTTGTGGTGTTGTTTTGAATGGTCCATATGTTGTTATGGCAAGAATTTTGGTAACATCTGCAATGACAGGTTTGGTTTATTTTGACTTTCAATGAGAAAACTGATTTTGAAAATTTTCGTTGTTTGCCAAAATCGTTCATTGACTGCAAGAAACAACTCCATGACTTTTGTAAGATTCTCATGTTCTTTAATATTTATTATTAATCACCATAGTCTGTAATGGAGAGCATGTATTTTCTTCATTGTTTTAAAAATCACATAATCCTTGTTAATGTCAATAGTAGGTGTTTTTAATTATTGAATATTAGTTTAAAAAAATAATAGTCAAATATTTGTTACACTTATTTTTAAATCTAAATGGAAGCTAATAATATCAAGCATATCTTTAATTAACTAGCAAAATTAAACAAAATAATCAATGTCTATTGACTAAAATAAACTATCAACTCATCACTTCCAGTATGATACTCAGTCTACAAAAAGTAAAGGATAAATAATATATATGTTTTGATATTCTAAATATGTAATTCAAGAAGGAAGTAAATTGGATTTTTAAAAATTTAATGCAAACTGATTTAATTTTCCAATCATTACAAGTATACAATTACCACAATGCATAACCATTGCAAATAATTTTTACAAGAAAAAATGATAAAATAATACAAAAACAAATGTACTCTTGCAAGTTTCTCTCCTAAGAAAATAATAAAAAATAAAAAATAAGGAGTTTGATATATGATTTTGGTAATTAAAAAGTCAAAGTTGTTTTAGACTCAAAGAATATGAAACAAGATGTTCAAGTTCATGTTCTCACTTATAAAAATAAAAAAAATAATTATTTTATAGTTAGATTTAAAATATAGTTGTCAAAATGAAAAATAGAAGTTAGAATTCGGATATATAGGAATTCATTCAATCGAATTTTAACAAATTTTCTATCAAAAGTGTCTCACAAATTCATTTGAAAGAATGGGAGAATTTGATCAACCAACACTATTTATTACACTGTAGCAATGTTGTTATAATTTTAAAAATATGACATTTTGATCCAAAATTCTACAAGTTTGAAAATATGACAATTAAACTTAAATTTTGACAATTTTAAAATTAATACAATTTATTCTACAAAAAATATTTTAATTGATATGAAAAAATACTTTTCAATTTACTGTATATATAAAAGTTAATAAGATATCATAAGCTTGTGTCTTGTCTTCAAATTTGATTTCTTACATTGTTCAAACTTGTGATCTTAAAGCTTTAATCTCTTAAAGCTCTCTTGAAGTCTTTTTTCTTATTTTATTGATTGATGAATTTGTTATCATTAACATAAGAAATTATATAACACTAAAATCAATATTTTACAGTTTATATTTTAGCTAATGAAAATTAAAAATATTGGCACTCTATGATTTAGTATTTTAAGAAAATATATTTATGTTTATTAAAATAAAAAATTTAGTTAAAAATATATAAGAAATAAGAATTACTCATTTTGAGATTAACTTTTATGATTATTCTTTTTGTCAACTCAAAATTCACCTAAATATATTAAAAAAGAAGAGATATATTCATTTAATTTATCATTTAAAAATGAAGAAATTTAGGATAAATTATATAGGGTGCAAAGGATATTTAACAAAAATTTAAATAAGTTTAAGTTCAATTAAATTTGTTTTCTTTTTTATGTAATTGTAATTAAAGTTAATATTAGAAGTTAAAAGAAAAAGAGTTTTATGAGAATTTTAAAAAGGTGACAGTGCCATTATTCTAATTAATATAAATTAAATTATAACAAATAAAATATTCGTTATTTTTGAATTAGGGGTATTTTGATTATTTTATTCTAGAAAAATATTTTTATCATTCTTAAAAATACATGTTTAGATGTTATTATTAGTCAAATAAACTCATATTGCTT
>JAWDEX010000023.1:2244507-2262218 GCA_035221805.1 Trichilia hirta
TACTGAAGGGTGGCTATCGTATTACCTACACTCGGGCTAAATGATGGTTCCCTTTTCATCCTCTTAAGGTTATGATCATGTTGTGAATATAGAAGATTCTTCTCTTACTTCAAAGACAAGCAATAAAAATGAAACTCCCAATTGAATGCAATTAATGCTAGATTTTTTCTAATATATGTTATGTGAAAAATTGTATTACACTAATATGAAAGGAAATGGATAATACCCTAATTATTAATTATTCATTATCTACCTACTTTCTTATAAAACAACTTAAATCCCCCACTTTTATCTTTCAAATTTTTATATCTTTGCAAGGATTGAATGCCATGCTAGTGCTTATCATGTTATGTGGAAAAAGGTTGGTATTATTACCGCCTTCTTGCTTGTCAAAGTCAAGTAATATAAAAGGAAAATGGAAATCGCGATTGAATGCCATTAATGCTATCGGTTAATAATGCAATGTGGAAAATTGTTTGTATTTTGGCCTTCTTCCGATATCAAAGTCAAACAAATATAAATGAAAAATATTCCATTGCCCATTAGATTAGATTTTGAATAAATTATTCATTATTATTATTATTATTATTATTATTATTATTATTATTATTTAAAGGAATTAATTATTTCTTCGTAAACTTTGTGATATACCTAAAACCTCTCTATTGTTACTTGGAGTTTATTATCTTATAAATAATAATTTTTATTTTTTAAAATTAAATATTGTAATCAATTCTATTTACTAAAATTATAAGGAAAATAGGAAAGAAAAGAGTAAAAAATAACATTCAACTCAAACAAATTAACTGTTCAAGGCTTAATGTGATTACCAGAAACCTTAAAGGAGGTTTTTGAAAATACCTCTTTGAATGAATAGTATTAAAAATATAATTTTTTTAAAATAAGATATTTACATACAAACTAACATAACATATTATTATTAATTAATTAATATAGGATAATCTATATTATTATACCATATCATAGACTTCTTTGAACTCTAGTTTTTTAAATTTAGAAAATAAAAATATCTACCCTTTTACTACGAGATAATTTACAAATTTGTCTTTATTACAAGGAGAGTTTTAATTAGTAATAAAATTTTTCTGTGATTGTTACATTGTTGACATTCGTATTTTTATTTCGTTTGAATTAAAGCGATATCCAATATTGTCCACTAAAATCTAGTTGACTACAATAGGGAACTGAAAGAGAATTATCCTTCGACAGGATATTTTTATACCCGTTTCTGCCTTGCTTTATCCCAATCCCTGTCTTACTCAATTAGTTAGGTTAAAAGTTATTTTTTAAAATCTAGCAAAAATATATTAAACTCTGAGAAAAGAAATACATATATATCACTGCCTCTGTATATATAATTTAATTAAGGCAAATGAATATTATTCATGAAGCTTGACCACACCCTTACAATGCAAATGCAAACTCTTATTTTTTATTAATACAAAGTGAGAGAATTTATTCCATTAAGTACCAATTGGATTTGGTAGTTAATTAAAGTTGACTGAGTATTTCGGCTGCCTGTTTGGAGCAAAAAGCCCCCAATGTTTCTCAATTGCAGGGCCGTCCTTATTCCCCTCATCGAACATAGCAAATATATATGTTTCAATAGGCCTTCCGGGCCTTTTTGGTGTCCCTCTCTTCACATGCTGAACCAAGTTATTGTTGTAAGTTCTTGCATTCGCTACATTCGTCAGGGCTCCGTTGCCGCCAGCTGTCGGCCAACCACTCTCCGCTATTACAATTTGCAGTGAGCCACCATTAGCCTTTTCCAGTGCAGCGTAAACGGCATCCAATATGGCATCAAAAAGGTTTTGATAGCTCAACGGAGGATCCGAAACTACGGCTGATGGAGATCTGAAAAGTGCATAATCCAGAGAAATTTGACTGTTTCCGGCTACACTAAAATAAGTGTACAAGTTAACGAGTAACGGAGCATTATTTTGTTTCAAGAAGTTGATTAAAGGATCAAGAATTGGCCGATAACTTTGCTTGAAGGAACCTCGAGATGGAGGGAAGGATTCTCCAAGAGCTCCAGTTTCGATGGCAGTAGAAACTTTGATTCGGTTTCCAAGTCCAGCCGCATTAATGGCTTTTTGAATGTTCTGCATTGCTGGTACTAGAAACTGTGCAAAATTATCTCCTGGTTTTGCTTCATTACCAACAGCAATGTACCGAAATTTGACATCGGGAAAATTTTTGACATTGTTTTGGACCCATTTATCTGCTTCAGCTTGATTGGAAGCAATTCTTTGAAGATTATCGTTAGGAAGACCTAACATGACTTCGATGTTAGAGCCTCTGAGGGCTTGGAGAGCATCTCTGTTGGGATCATAGAGTCTCATTCTTCGAATATTGTTCTGGTTGTAAAGACGTATAACGTCTGGTTTTGATGGCAAATTGCTCCCAAGCATCCCATAACAGACACCTATTTGGGCACCTGCCAGCATCATAAATAATATATAATGAAAATCAACAAATTAAAAACTTAATTATTCTTCATTTGTGGTACACGCATAAATGAACAACTAAAAAATAATTTAAATGGGTTTCATGTTCTCTACCCGAAAACGTGAATTATATATGCATAAATCATCAAATTTATCTATGGATAAAAACTAGAATATTCTGGTTCTGTAGTGAGAGAGGTGAAGAAACCTGTTGTGTCTAGGGTAGCCATTAGTAGGCCAAGTAGTAACATGGATGAAGCCATTGAAGCGCTACTGATAGTTGAAAACAATTTAGCCATGGAGAAAAACTTAAAATTTGAAAGCAAAATAGACCACTGCTGCAATCTGCGATACAATCCCACTTCTTTTATGCCTTTTATAGAGAAAAAGGTTTGAAATTTCCACAGCCAGTCATCCTAAAAGTAAAGATCAAAGACCTTCGAAGGATGAGAGTGCAATAATGTGCTTGAATATTCAAATTAAACAAAGTCTGACTTTATTGCGTTTTTCTAAGAAAAACCTTCAGTTTGTGGTTTTCCCCCCAGCTTTAACTTTCTTTGCCCACTTCCCTGTTCATCTATTCATGGTGCCACAAAATCATATTCTAATAAACAGTATTATTGCAATATTTGTTTTAAATTTGATTAGTTATTGAAAAATTTTCCTGATGACTATTAAATAATACTGCTGCTTAATTAAAAGACCAATTACAAAATGAAATGATATATACAACCAAGAATGAGACTGCGTGGGTGCTAGCATGGGCACAAATGCTTTTGAATATCTATTTGGTTGAAGAAGATCACATGGACTACATACTTTCAGTCTGATTCAAATGCAATGTCCTTCGAGGTTTCAATAAATTGCAAATTAAGATGTCATGCTTGCTAGAGCGTCATTGTTTGAAAATGAAAATTTTGAGACACTGACCAAATAAAATTAGAATTCAGTCAATCAAATATGTTTATGAAATGATCAATTCAATCTTATTCATTAAATTTACAAAAATTGACACATTTTTTTATTGGGTTTTCTATTTAATCTTAAAAGAACAATCAATTTTAGTTTACATGATTACTGTTTATTTCTCTCAATATTTATATTTAACCTCTAATAATTTTACTCTACAATAATCAATAAATTGAAAACTAAAAGAATTTAGTATATATCGTGTTAAAAAAAATTAAAAAGAAGGTTAAATAAATTTAAACTAATATAATATCATAATTCTATTAATAAAAGATGGGAAAATGCCGGCACTCTCTAGGTTTTAGTCTAATTCCTCGACTCATTCTCATATTGTCTAAAATTCTCCGTTACCTCCACCTCTTAGCTGGCTTAACGAAAAGAAGCATGATTTCAGGGATATAATTGTCTTTAACTATTGCAAATTGGGCATTAACTAAAGCCAACTAGATCGATCAAAACAAATTAGAAAAAAAATAAAAAAATCATGGGACAAAAGAGGATTCAAATCCTGAATGCCATAACATAAGGGGCAAGCAATTGACTATTATGCCAAACACTTGTATATTGATTTTATTCATAATTTATTTTTTGTATACGTAAATTTATATTTAATAAATATTTGAAAGAATAATAAATATTAATAATTAACTATTAATTTTATAGTTATTTTAGAAAATATTTTTATAGTCAAATATTTATTATTTTACTTTTAATTTAAAAAGTTAAAAAAATAATTATATTAAATATCTAAATTTTAAAATTTTAATGTATTATTATATTAAATATTAAATATTCTATTTTTTATTATAATTAAATAACAATTTTATAGTGTTTAGCTAGACAATTAGTTTTAAATATTTATATTAACAAAAAATTAACCTACTTTATTATTTTGTAAGAAAAATTCATATAGTTTCAAAATACAAAAATTTTAAAATAAAAAATTAATATAATAATATATTAAATATTAATTATTCAATTTTTTTATTATAATTAATTAATAATTATGTAATATTTAGCTAAACAAAATAACAATGATTTTTAAAATAAAAAATTAATATATTTTACTATTTTGTAAATAAATTCATATTAATTGTTTCCAAAAATTAAGAAGTATTATTATAAATTACAATAAAATTTCTTATTTTATTATTTTAATTTTAATTTGTTCATTGATTACGATTCTAAATTATAAAATAATAAAAAAAATGGGTTATTAACATAATTGTTATTTTAGTATTTTTCGTGATGGTAAAGTGATTGTTTTATTTTGTCGATGTGGTGGTAGTGATTGCTTTATTTTGTTGATGTCTAGGATTTGAATCCATTCGGGCAAAATCATCAAAAAAAATAGTTTTTCTTTTCCTTTTTTTCCTCTTAAATCAACTAGCATATAAAGGCAAGAAAACATTTTTGAAAATAGAGATGAATTTAGAGAAAATATTTTCTAAAATCATGATTTTACATAATTATCCACAAATTTTTGAAAAATATTTTACATAATTTATTTTCGTTAAGTCAACTAAAGGATTAAAGTAACAAGATAGTTTTAAAAATATAAAGATGATTTAAAAACTACGGTAGTTTTGGGGCATTAATTTTTCTAATAATAAATTCTGTAAACAAGAAAAGGATTGGAGTATGAGTTAAAAACCAATTGGTATATGGATTGATTACGTATTGATACATTAAAATACTGAGCAGTATTGTGATGTATTAAATACATCAATAAATTGTAGCCAAATACAATGCCATGAGGTGCCAAACCTATTTTCCATGTCATTACGCTTCGAGAATATCCTGGGCACAAAACCATAAAAATTCATTGAATCAAAGAAGATATATAATAAAATTATGTCTGCCGCAATGAATAATGCCAAATTAACACACATTCGTTAATTTTCTATATAGATACGTATTCAATCAACCAATTAATAAATCTCTAACCGAACATCCACTTGTTATCTGTCATGTTACTTGGAAAATTGTTGGCATCATCGTCTTCTTATGCCTTTGTCTAAGTCAATTGATATAACTAATTTTGTTATATTAATATTCAAATCTCAGGCCTGACAATCCGGCTGCTTGACTAAATAAGGCGACTATCGCTAATCATGCAATCGAAGAATATGAACAACGAATAGTTCACCATTGAATTGCATCGTAATTAAGATGGACATAATTTCAAACAATGTTATAGTTGTAGCATATAATATTATCAAAATGAGATTAAAATATATGCAACTCCTTATGTAGCTATTGTTTTTATGCTTAATAATATATTGTAGGTCCCTATCTAGAGAAAATTCGAAACACATTGTTTTGTTATTAGTTAATATAACTTTATCGAGGCTTGAATAGTGAAAGGTATGAATAAGTTATAATAGGTTTAATTACATAAAAATGTCTAATTAATTTCACTTAAGGCATCACTATGATATATACATTTTTGAAATTATTAGGCTAATGCAAAGAAAACATAAGTGTAACCTTGAACTCAAAAGTCAATCCAACTTCTATGGTGATAGTATTTTAATTATAATAAAGTTATTTTTATTTTTGAGTACCTCTATTTTACAATAAATCATCTTTTACTTAAATAGAGGGAAACGTAATCTTTTAAAATTTGAAAGTTTTATTTCAATTTTGTTTAATTTATAGAAAACAATTTTTTTTTTAATTATATTATCACTACATTAGTTTATTTGATTAGCATAAAAAAATATTTGTCTTAAAAATTATATTTTTTTCAATTTTATTTTACTATGTAAATGTCACAATAGAAGTTAGGATAAACGAAATACCCAAAATTTATAAATAGACAATTTGTTAAGGTACGAGGAAACTTTGTTCTTAAGAACAAAAAATAAAAAGACTTTGTTAATAAGGATGTAATCCATAATTGATGGGTCAAGACCCAACCTTACCTGGGCTAATGGCATAGGCAATTTGCAGTGCAAAAAGCAGTTGGGCGGATAGTGGATCAAATTATTCATACTTACAGACCATGACTTCAGCATAAATAATTTTTGTTTAGTTTAAAATAACCGGTTTTAAATTTTATAAAAAATAAACGAAAAAACCTGAAAAAATAGTCATGTTTATTTGCACCTCTAGATTTTTACTGTGTGCTATTTTGTTTGTTATGTAATCTTTAACTTTTAATTAGGGTTATTCTTATAATTAATAGGGTGTTATAAGATTTTAATTTTATTTTTATTATATGGTAGTAGGATAAATAAAGATAAAGAGATTTTAGAGAGATTATAGTAGGATTACTTTTAAAATAAAAAACAGAAATATATCTCCCACGATTAAAAACACTTAGAAAGTAAGATCATTTTTTTTTTCCATTTTTTATGGGTAAACCCAAATGATAAGTGAGATATTAAGTAAAATATTTCAAAAAATTAAATATTATTTTCATTGAATTTATTTTTTATTATAGATAATGTATCTAATAATCTTCATTTACTCAGATTTAATATTTATAAAATAATTTCATTATTAAAATATTGAAAATTTAGTCTGTTAATAATTAACATGTAAAATAGTTGTAAAATTTTAATGTTGGTGTGATATAATTGTTACCATGTTTGATTCATAAATTTCTGGCAGAGACAACAATAATTTAGCTTTTAAAGTTTACCAAACTAATAAATCAGGATATAGTTCAATATTTTAATTCCTGAATTTTGCTCAAATAACAAATTATTTTTTAAAAATAGATTATTCAAATTATATTCTTAAATATTATTTCAGCAAACTTCAATTACTAAAATATTGTCCATTTTTGACAAAATCTAACTAAACAATATAAACTGAAATTTCTCTCCATTGTTACACTGTTTCTCCCTATAATAATATAGCCCTTTAATCAATAAAATTTATTTTGTTTTAACTTCAACACCCTCCCTATCTTGCCTTTCCATTCCTGCTGTTTTTACCTTAAGCAAGAACTAACGCAAAGCTCAAGAATACCTTTATGTCCTTTTGTTGAATTCTCAGCCACCTATTTCTATTGTAGAGGCTGTGTTAATTCAATAAAATTTGTTTTTGTTTTATCACACTCTTACCTTTTCTTCCCATTTCGATTTTTTTACCTTAAGCAAGAACTCAAACAAAACTCACTAAACTTTACCAAGAATTCATGGAAAATCCAGTGTGTCTTCTTGTTGAGCTTTAAGCCCTTGTGTCTAAAGGTTGGGGGCATCACATCTCTGAGAATTAATTTTTCAACTCAGACTGATTAACGACAATACATAAGATTTTAAGATGCTTTTCTTTTTGAAATTGAAGACATGCAAGACTAAGAATGAAAAATATAGATTTTAATTGCATCTAATAATAACAGACTATTAAACATTTTTATTAAAAGAAAGTCTTAGTAGAACATACATACTACGTCATTTTTCTGTTGATCTAGCTAAATATTGTCACATACAAATTTAATTTATTAAAATTGAACAATCATAAAATGATAACGACAATTAAAGAGAATATTTAAGAGACAATGATTTAATTGAACATGTTATTGGGAAACTCTTAAGACTTTCTCTTTTATCAATAATCAATTTTTTAAACTTTTTGGCATACAAGTACAACAACACTTGCAAAACGTCTCTACGCATGCCAATGCTAACCATTGGTATACCTTTATCTGTGGTTTTCTTGGTGGAATTATTCGGCTGGTTTTGTAAATTAATCTGCTAGTATACACTTTTTTAATTTCAATGTTATTTTTGATTGTTGGGTTATTTATCTTCATCTGCTTTGAGTTTGTTGTTAGTTCGAGTAAAGGGTGGTTGGTTACAAAAACATTCTGTCAATGAAAAGAATTTGAAGAGTATGAGTAGTTGTTTGATTGATCTTCAAATTTGAGAAAGCCTTAAAATTTTACGAACGTGGCTGCTGCAACCCCCGGATTGATTGCTGGTTTGAATCCAAGAATGACATAGGAAAAAACAATGATTTTTTGAAGTGGAGTCCTATTCCAGACATTCGGTGTTACAATTGCAATTCATGCAAGGCTGGAGTTCTGAATTCAGCCATGAATCAATGGAGAGAGTGAGCAATATTAAATTTCGGCTATGTCGCAATTTTGATCATTATTTACTTTGTTAGCTAAGCCGTCGTAAAAATATAAGGTGTCAACTGACAAGAATGTTAAGTTCAAACTCCCATGGTCCAAAGAGCTTGTAAGGAATCGAGAGAAAAAGGGATGAAGCGGCCGTTCAAGACGAGGGAAACCGCAGCAAAATGGTGAGTCGGCCAACCAACTCACTCTTGTCGGTCAACCAATAGCCCTCTATCGATCAACTGACTCACCCCTGTCAGTTCACTGCATCTACAACCGAAAGACCAGAAAAAAGGCATTAGAGCGAACTTCATTTTTTGGTCAAAGGAAGGGGCCCTTCGGGTTCGACTAAATCAGCAACGTTATAACTATTTTACCCTTTTGAACTTATTTTTATTTTGTGTTTAATTTAGATAAGTTTGTAACTTAAACCCTAGTTTCTTAATATACATGCGTAGCTCTAATCCTGAGAGGGAGGAAGAACTTCCTTTTACAAAATTAGTATTATGTCAAATTCTAGGATTTTTAGAATTGGGAATTTTTCCCTTATTGTTCATTGGTGGATTTTCAGGGTACTTTGCAAACTTAATCTTGTGTTGGCTTATATCGTAATCCTGATAGAATGGTAGACGAAAATGGAAACAATCATTCCAATGCCAAAGAGTACGAAGAGTAGATGCTTTTTGAGCTCCAACAAAGACTTGAGAGGTATGTTTTAGATTCTGTGAATAAATTTGCTATTATGAAATAAAGCATTTTAGGAATCCGTGAGGACCTGCTCTCTACAAGTGGGCATAAATAGGAAGTTGGGAGTTACAAGTAGTGGTGACTGAGAGACTACCTGGGATCAAGTTGGCACTGGATATAGTCCTATCCTTTGTTGGCCCCTGACCTACAAATAAAACTCAGAGAATGAATACGGTAGATACGTATAATTTGTGGGTGACTATCGGAGTTCAATGAGTATTCAAGACCACGAGCAATTTTGTGAAGAGAGGGAGACAAAGTCTGCTTTGAGACAAAAGGAGTTGAGTCAAGGGCCAAATTTGTTTTGACCAAGGTGTAGGATTCAAACTCAGATTTTTAATACGATCATTAATGGTGATAGCCTGAAAAATCTTATTGATAAAGAAGTCATACAAGAACCGAGAGGAATTGCAGTTGTTTGAGTTTCAATAGATAAAGGATTTGGGGAAGTTTGTGGCATTATACAAAGCTATTGCTGTTGAGAAGAAGTAACGGAGGTAGATATTGGTTTTGTATCAGAAGATGTGTATAAAGGAAGAAAAGAATAAGAACTGGGAGAAGAAGAGGAAGTAGTAGGAAATAAATCTGGAAAAGCAAAACATTGTTCATCAAAATTGACATGTCTAGCTATAAAGATTCTGCCAGTTGAACGTAAGCACTTGTAACCCTTGTGTACTAGACTATAATCCAGAAAAACACATTTATTAAGTGTGATTATCAAACTTATGTTTATTTTAAGGCCTTGTGAAAGGATAACAAGCACAACCAAAAGGCTTTAAGAAGAAAAAACCTGGAATGTGACCAAAGAGTTTGGTGTAAGGAGTTTGAATATTAAAAATGACTGTAGGCAATGTATTTATTATTAATGCTGTTGAATGAAAAGCTTCCCACCAATAAGTAAAAGGTAAGCAAGCCTGACGCAACAATTTTAACCCCATTTCTGAGATATGCCTACGCTTGTTTTCAACAACAACATTCTGATTATGTGTATATGGGCAACTATATCTATAAAGAATTCCCAACTCTTTCAGTACAGGCGCAAAAGCTAAAAACACTCCTCCTCGATCATACTGTAAGATCTTTATATTTTTATTGAACTACTTTTCAATCTGTAACTCAAACTCCTTTAATGAAATTAAAATTTCATTAGGCTTTTGTTCTGTACTCGAGTTTAAATTATTGGTCACGCAAATTAGTAAAAAATTCCATCTCGGTAAACAGTAACATCCTTTTTTCGATTAGGAAGGCAATAGACTCGTGGGGTTAACGAGAGCTCAACTGGGAGGGACAGAATCAATTCCCAGCAAAGCCTGATCCCAATGTTATTTGTCTGAATATTCTGGAGTCCTTTAGATTGGCGAACCCAAAATTTTATACTAAGCTAGACCAAAAGATAAATAATTATAATATACAATTTTATAAATTATTATAATAGAAATGATTTTTGCAACTTATGTATTAATTAATCTTAAAAATTAAACAACTTCGATAACTATTTTATATTGTATTTATTATAATATATATAAGTATGTCAAATAAATATTTTTATTACATAACTAAAAACATATATTTTTTAAAATGCAAAAAATTAATATTCTATAACTATAATAAAAATTAATGAAACAAAATCTTTTCTAATAAAATTTTATGGATTATTTATATAATTTATAATTGCCTAAACTTTTAACAAAATCCCTATCAAATAGCATTTTCTAATTTATATGATGTTAATATAAAAAGGATTGAGAGACAAAAGATATTAACTATTAATTTTGATATATTTAAAATATATTAAAATTTTAGAACAGTCAAGTGAATTTAATTTAATTATGTAAGAGGTGAATTAGTGAAGTATTTTTTTTTTTTTTAATTTACTAGTATACTATAATCAAATAAAAACTGAAAAAATACCAAATGTGCTCCTATAGGACAATCAAGCTTTCACAAATAATATTTGGGAGGCAGAGGACTTCACTATATGCACAAGAAGATTGTAGAACAGGACAAACTACATCCTTTGTGTGTGTAATTGGAGTCCTGATAATTTTTAAGGCTCAACATTGGACCTCTTTATTGGAAGCTAAGGTCTTCAATCACATTGATTAAAAGGTGGTTGGCAAATTAGTGAAGAGTAAAGAAAAGGGATTATGAATTTTAAAAAAATATATATATATTATTTATAAATAATAAAAATTTTATAATATTATAATATCAATGATAGTAAGATAATTAGCTCAAATACGAGTTTGTAACTTTTTAACCTTAAAAATAATATTTTAAGAAAAAATAATGAAATTTTTTATTAACTTAAAAAAATTATAAAATAATATAAGAGATACTAATGCAATTGATTTATACGTCATAAATTTATATTTTTAGCCATCCGTTCAATTTATTATTATGATATTAATAATATTTCTGTCCTTGCTATTCTGCTCAAGTAGGTTAGATGTCATTCATTATTTAAAATCTAAAATATATCAAATTGATCAGCAAAAAAGAAACAAAGGCATTATGGTATGAACAGATAGAAACCACTGCCTCTGTATAATTTAATTAAGACTCATGAAAATCATTCATGAAGCGTGACCTCACCCGGTATAAGCAAAGGTGATGCAAATGCAAACTCTTATTTTTCATTAATACCAAATTATAGACTTTATTCCATTAAGCATCAATGACATATGCCGGTTAATTAAAGTTGACTGGATATTTCGGCTGCCCGTTTGGAGAAAAAAGCCCCCAATGTTTCTCGATTTCCCGGCCTTGCTTATTGCCCTCGTCAAACATAGCAAATATATATGTTTCAATTGGACTATTAGGCTTCTTTGGTGTCCCTCTCTTCACATGCTGAATCAAGTTATTGTTGTATGTTCTCGCATTATCTATATTTGTCAGTGCTCCGTCGCCACCAGCCGTCGGCCACCCGCTCTCCGATATCACGATTTCCAGTGACCCCCCGTTGGCTTTTTCCAGAGCAGCATAAGCGGCATCCAACATAGCATCAAAGATGTTTTGGTAGTTGAACGGAGGATCTTGAACTACAGTTGATGGAGATGTGAAAAGTGTATAATCGAGATGAATATTACGGTCTCCGTCGATACTAAAAAACGGGTACATATTAAGAAGAAACGGGGCATGATTTTGGTTCAGGAAGTTAATGAGAGGATCAAGAATTGGTCGATACTCTTGCTTGAAGGAACCTCTGGACGGAGGGGAGGATTCTGCAAGAGCTACAAATTCACTTGCAGTTGAAACTTTGATTTGGTTACCGAGTCCAGCTGCATTAATGGCCTTTTGAATGTTCTGCATGGCGGGAACTAGAAACTGTGCAAAACTATGTTCTGGTTTTACTTCATTACCAACGGCAATATATCGAAATCTGACATTAGCATAGTTTGTGACATTGTCTTGCACCCATTTATCTGCTTCAGCTTGATTGGAAGCAATTCTTTCAAGTTCTCCGTTTAGAATACCTAACATGACCTCAATGTTGGAGCCTCTGAGAGCTTCGAGAGCTTCTCTGTCAGGATCATAGAGTCTCATTCTTCGGACGTTGTTCTGGTTGTAAAGACCTATAACGTCTGGTTTTGATGGTAAATCACTGCCAAGCATTCCATAACAGACACCTATTTGGGCACCTGCATGCATCACAAATAACAGATTTTGAAAATCAACAAATAGAATTTTGTTGCATGTATGAATATGACGGACCTAAAAATCATTTAATTGGTGAATCATGGTCTCGAAAGCATGAATTACGCAATAAAAAAAAAAAAAAAAAAAAATTTGAAACTCCATCTTATAGTATATTTAGATGCATTATTTAGATGCATTGAGAAAGAGATAGACCTATAGGATCGAGGGTAGCCATTAAGAGCCCAAGTACTAATACCGCAGAAGCCATTGAATGGCTATTGATGGCTGAAACAAATTTCGCCATGAAAAAATACTCAAAATGGAAAAGGAAGGAGATTACTGAAATTACCCATATCAACACCAATTCTTGGCTGCCATTTATAAAGATGGAAGTTCTTAAATTTCCAGGGTCAGTGATGTCACAATAAAAGAAACACCTTCCAACCAGTTTACAAGACGACTTTACAAGTCTAACAGCTTGTCTTTCGGGTTTCTTTGTAAATTAAAACGGAGTCTGAGGTTTCACCTTGTCACTTTCTTTGCAGTGCCCACTGCCCACCGTTCTGCTCCTCCAATGCGCAGTACTTACTGCAACGAACGCGGTGCTTCTTTATCAAGGCATGAGAAAATAGAACATATCAAATAGTTGACGTCCGTTCGATTATATGATCTACTAGATAATTGAGCTTACTAATGATTGTGATGTTCTAAGTGGGGGAATGGCAAATACTCCCCCATAGGTTTGAGTAATTACAAATATCTTTTTTGTTTTGTTTTTTTTACCAATACTTCTTAAATTTAATAGTAAGGTCAAATATTTTCAATGTTTTCAAAAATATTCCTGGAATATATTTTTCATGATAAATACCCCTTCAATTTTGAAACTGAAGACAATTATTCTCTATAATTTTAGAAGTACCTAAAATTTATTATAAAAATATATAAAATACATAAAATTTAAAATTTTTTAATTTTTTGTATTTTTAATATATAATTTTTTATGTTTTCAAATTATAAATTCTATAATTAAATTTTATATATTTTAGATAATTCTTTTTATAATTTCATGTACTTTGAATTTACAATTTTTTTATTTTCTTCAAATTATAAATTTTATAATTTAATTTTATGTATTTTTAATTTATATAGTGTTTTGAAATTTTTATTTTTTGAATGATAAATTTTATAATTTAATTTTGTGTGCTTTTAATTTATATACTCTTTTTATGAATTTTCATATTTTCATATTTTATATTTTTTAAATTATAAATTTTATAATTTAATTTTATGTAGTTTTAATTAATATATTTTTTTATGAATTTTTAATGTTTTTTGAATTATAAATGTTATTAATTAAATTTATATATTTATATATATTTTATGTAAATTTATGCATTTTTTATTTATAAATTTTTTATGTCCTTGAAATTATTAAATTTTATATATTTTATACAATTTTTTATATAATTTTTATGTATTTTTAATTTTTTATTTTCTTCAGATTATAAATTTTATAATTTAATTTTATATATTATTTTGTGTAACTTTTTAATATATTTTATATATTTTTATAATAACTTTTATTTATTTGAAATTATAGGAGGGTATTACTTATTAATTTCAAATTTAAAAGGATATTTATTACAAAAATACATGTAGGATTTTTTTTTTTTTGAAACCATAGAAAATATTTATTATCATTTTTAAACTAGAAAAAGTACGAGAACATTTATAATTACTTAAAATTATATAAGAGTATTATAATTACTAAAAGTTACAGGGGGTTATTCGTTATTTCCCCCTTTCCAAGTGGGACAAATGACTGAAAATTTTGGGTGGAAGAGTCTTAGAAGTGGGGCAGACACCGACGAAATAACCATATGTATTTTGTGGAAATAAGTAGGAAGCGACTTTTGTGGGTTCTTTGTTCTTAAATGTTTGGTCGAATGGAAGGAAGGGAGAAGACTCGTTATGTTCCTAGTCCAATGTTATATGTGTATGTTTATCAACCACATTTTGACAACAGAGCATGCTGAAAAGTATAACACTGTATGCAATCAATATCTATTTCAATAACGTTATTGAAACGGTATTGTAATGTGATTAAATTGTGAAGTTGCTGCAAATCATTTACTTCTTGTTACTATTAATAATCATAGCATGATTTGCTTCATTTTAAATTGTGATATTTTTACTGTACCTTAAAAATAAAATTAAAAAATAATTTAGTAATATCAATTTTTAGTTGAACTCATACATTTTAATATTTAGAATTTTTATTTTATAATAATTATAGTTTAAAAATTCCTAAATTATAACACGAAATGAAGTCTTAGTCAACCAGTTTGGCAATCTATAATATTTGTATAGCTTTGACTTAGACGTCGGCAGCAGCAAGGAGATGACGATAATCCCAACAGTTTTCCCCATACCATGTTATTGGTTCCCTAATTGAAAGATCGAAAGTGTCAATTTTTCATTATTTTTATAAAAGACAAAGACTTTATTGTGCATATTCTCTCAAAGAATAGGGTTTGCATACTACATTATTATCAATTATAGGCATGTGTTGACAGTGATAATTAATATTATATACATTATTAAATTAAATAATATAAGTAATTATATTTTTTTATTGCAGTGGTGATTATAAAATTTAATTAGTATTAAGATAATTTTTAAATTAACAAATAATTGTATGTTAATTAAAATCAGAAATACTGATTGATAATTTGGATTATTGTATTATATTCGTGTCGTTCAAATAAAATTATAATATATTTTATATCAAAAACTTATTTAATAATCGTATTAAGCATCAAAATAGTAATAACTCAATATAATTAGTAATTGTGTTGCATTGCATAATATGCTAAACAACTTATTTGCTTTAAGTAATAATAATAATAATAAATAATTCATTCAAAATCTAACGGGCAATGAAATATTTTTCAATTATATTTGCTTGACTTTGACATAAGAAAAAGGCCATTTTAACATCCCACTTACAGCCAAGATATTACTAACTGGAGATAAGAGAAAATTTCCACCTTAATAAGCCTCTACCTATTTTTGAATGCAAATTTGTGACTTATAGTGCGAATGCTCATATGCAAATGTAATTTTATATAACTAATTAATGATAATAAGGGCTCAATCTATTTTCATATACAATCATAAATTAATATAATATATACAATAAGTGTCTTCGCATGTTTTAAAATATACATATGTTCAAAATACGATAATAAGACATATTGGGTATATACTGATAACTAACACTAAAATCAGAACTATGTGATTGACTACAACTGGAATATCTTTTATTTTGTATGCTTTTTCTTCAATAAGCTGAAGTAATACACTGATATAGTTGCTAACTTGGAAAACTAGAATTATTATTGGGGGTGAGCTATAAAGCTCAATAAGTAATCACACTCATGCCATATATAAACATATTTAACATATATGTTATTGCAGGTGAGCTATAAAGCTCATTAAGTAATCACACTCATACCATATATAAACACATACAATATATATCTGAATAGTATATATAACACATTTATAAATATACATATATATTTATATAAATGCAAAAAATTCATCAAGATAAATTGTACCAAATTCTCACTCAAGTCTTAAATATTTCTCATTACCTATTTTAAAATAGGTATAGAATAAGGTTTGTTAAAAAAATCCTATTTGATATCTCTAATACACAACTCGTATATAATAAAATAGATTATGCTACAAATATATAATCTAGAAACTAATTTGGATTTGAAAATTAAAATTAAAATAAATTTGAACTTAAGCTTAGCAAGAGACTAAAACTATAAAGGACATATTCATATTAGATAAATATTCACACTTTTATTATACACTCTGATCGTAATACAAACTGAATAAGTTAAAAAAGT
The DNA here is from genome assembly GCA_035221805.1 of Trichilia hirta. Lineage (NCBI taxonomy): Eukaryota > Viridiplantae > Streptophyta > Magnoliopsida > Sapindales > Meliaceae > Trichilia > Trichilia hirta. The sequence goes on from JAWDEX010000023.1 coordinate 2,261,331, forward strand.
ATACTTTTAAAAGAATTTATCATATATATATATATAAAATAAAGTAAAGTAAAATAAATAAGTTACGTTCAAGAGTGAACTTTTGGCATATATGAATATAAGTAAATGAGAATATGATTAAAAGTATATATGTGTAGATACATGTATGAATAAGTGCTTATATGTATCTGTTATATATATGGTTATAAGTATATATAAATGCATAGGCTGAGTTATTACAAGTTTCTATGAATAAGTAAATATTTATTTGTATATATTCATTTATAAGTATATAAATGAACATATATGTATATGTGTATGATATATGAATATAAGTTAGCGAGTGTGTGCATGACTATATGTATGTATGAATATGAGTTTATATGTTAAAATGTATATAAATGGATAAATGTATATGTTTATGTACATGTAAACTAACATGTGTGCATTTGTTGTATAAATAAATATATTTATAAGGATATAGGAGGATGTGAGCTTATGTTTATGGTGGTAAGGCTAGGAGGAGGCCTAATTTGATGTTAGATATATGTTTTTATGTATGATATATATGGATATGATTGTATACATATGCATGTGCCTAAATATTAATCCATGGATCCAGTTATGAACTTTCTATTTTTCTAAATGTTATAAAATTGTAATGTTTTGAAAGATTCTGAGATGGTAGCATAAATATTGTATTTCATGTGTTATAAGTAGAAATATTTTATTTTTTTCTTTATTTTCATAAGAATTTTAATGTAAAGGATAAATTTTATTTTATGTATTAGCACAATACACTTAATTCATCTATGAAATTGTGATAACTGGGAGACGTTAAATTTTATATTGTAGGGGACCAGGAGGAGGTCTCAATTATTTGTGGATTTAGTTGTGCATGTTGAGTTT
>JAWDEX010000023.1:2275800-2313077 GCA_035221805.1 Trichilia hirta
CCAATAAGACTTATATTTAATTTTTCTCTTTTTTTTTTTCTTTTTTTTATCAATGTCCTTTAGATATTATTTTAGATGAAATCGTCAGAACAAATTTTTTATTTGCAACTCACAATTATGTGTCAAAGTGTGTATTTGATAAGAATAGCTCAAAAACTCTTGTATAATAAATTTATGAAGAAACAAATAATAAAATGAAAATTTACAAAATTTAATAACTCAAATAGAAACAAATAATAAGACCTTATTATAAATTTAAAACATATATAATTATTAGAATGCGTCTCAAGGATCAAGAGGAGAACAAATGACCCCTTACTCAGCCATCCATACAAAAGTCGAACGTTTGCTTCTTTTTTTTACAATACAATAAATACACTTTAATTTACATAAACACAGAATAATACTTATAACTCTATCATCATTTAACATTAATTATTCTTACTTCATCTAATATAAGATATTATTTTGACGTCTTAATATAAAAAAATAAAATATAAAAAATATTACCTGAGACAGAATTTTTATATAAAAAAAATCTACAAAAAAAATATATTAAACATAGATAAAATTATAAAGGACAAAATCGGATTACGACAATAAATACTTCCTTAAGATTACTGTTCGAGGAACTCAATATTTTCAATCAAATATTGTTCAGCTGAATGTCCATTGGCTGAAAACGTTCCCTTTTATGATGTGGTTACGTTCCCTTTTATGATGTGGTTACGTTCCTTCTCTCATAATGACTCCATGCTCACAAGAAATATATAAAATAGATCACGGAAGTATTCAAACTATGATTCATACTTAATATTCGGACCTCCCGGCGGGAATCAAAAGATTTTTTCAAGAAAAAACTATAAATCATAAATTGAAAGATCTTTTTTCTTTCAAATTTCTCGTTTCTGCTTTGATTTTGCTCAAATGACAAACGTTTCTTCGGAGTTTCAGTCATTAAAACTCTATCATGAGGTCAGCTTTCTTCATTGCAGGCGCCAATTTTTTTTTCACCACTTGCATGCTAACCTCCAGGCCAGTTTTCTGAAGAACAGGACACTAAACTATGAACCCCAATGACTCAAGAGACAACTACAGAAATCCAATAAGAATTTCAAGCTAAAAGCTGGATCAAAACAAAATAAATCAGACAGCTGGGATAGAAAAGGATGATGATTAACAGAACAGAATTAGAGAAAATAAGTTAATAAATAATCTACTAATCAATTTACAGGAAAAAATAAGATAATATATATGTATTCAGGTGGAATTCATAGATGTAAATGAGATCCAATCAAAATCCTTAAGTGTGACCGGATAAATTTTTCGTATTGTGCAAAGGAAAAGATGAATCAGGGATCTACAGTCAAACTATGAACTAATAACAAGAATAGGACAATACCCTTTTTTAGGATTTTGAATATTTTACGCACATGAGAGTACAAAGAATGTTGCTGGTGTTCATCTTCATAGGATTGCAACAAGATGATTTAGAAGTATACTTGGAAGGAAGATGAAAGATTTTCTTAGAAAAACCACATGGCTACTTCCGTTTTAGGTGACACAGAAACTCAATGAAGAATTTGCACCAGGCTATTAATATCATCAATTTTGCTTAATTGAACATATCTAGAAGAACCGCTTGAGTTTATTCATGCTTCTTATTAACACTAATGTAAAATTTTTACCTTATTTTCAGTTCTTCAACAATGTCTTCCTCATCATTCTTAAACGAAGAGCCGCATAAAATTTCAATGCATTTCCTCCACAAATGGCTTCATTCTTAGGTCCAAACCCCAGATCTGATATTGGAGTAAATCTAACCTAAATATGGAAGACAACTGAGACAGTTAGTACCATATGTTCAGAAAAAAAATTTTAAAATTTCAATAAAATTTTTAGCAACAGCGTTTCAACCTTATTGAGGATAATAATAAGAGTATGAGACTGTCATAGAGAATAATGAATTTTTGTAAGTGCTTCTGTCACTGTTCTCAATCGTCATCCCCATGCTTGCCATTTATAGGAACATCAAACAATACAGGCAAGAGTGTTGGGGAAAAGTTGAAGGGCAATAATGGTACAACGTAAATAAATGCCATTTAATATTACCGCGGGGAAAAAAATGGTAGTACAGTACAAGCAATCGAGGAGCCATATGTCATTTTACGTTGTTATTGTTAATCAAGGTTTTCAAACCAATGAATCGATCATGACAACTGCAAGCTCTCAGGCGCAGCTATCTTGTTTCTCTTCAATCAACAGAAAACTTCAACTTCAACGCCTCTGCCTTTTATCACCGAGTTTTCGCCCCTCTAAGGTGCCTCTCTTAACAAAAAAAACTGATATGCGCGACCGTAAATTTTTTTATATTTTATGTTTTTTACGTTAATAAGATCTGGGAGTAATTCTATATAACCCAAAGAGTTCGTGGTTTTATTCAATTGGGATTTTTGGTGTTAGGCATGTTAATTTGTTGATAATATGATGGATGCTTGGATTATAGAATGTTTCGCATAGTTTTATCACGCTGAGATTAGCATGAGTTAGCATTTGCTATGGTGTATTTCATTGCATTGGTTTTTCTGCTTTGTGATTGAGGGAATACCACTAATCCCATATGATTAAGGAAAAAAGAAAGAAGAAAGAAAGAAAGAAATGTTAGAGCTGGAAAAGGGTAGGCAAAAACGAAATGTTGGAGCCGGAAATGGGTATTTAAGTTTGGGTGTGTATATAATCACAGACCCATTTTCTTTAGGTTGTAATTTAGTTAACAGAAATGGGGTGTTAATTATTCGAACAAAAGACGCCCTGATTAAGTAGGCTCAGGTACTATGCTGCAATACCATTGAGCTTAGTAAAGGGTCAACAGTTATCCTTAAGCTCTAACATCAATCACACTTCATTCGGAAGTTTTCTATTGATAGTCGACGGGGTTTGATTGACAAGTGACAGATAAGAATGATAAACATAGATGCAATTCTTATCCATGGAGTATTTGTCAATTTCTTTTTGTTGAAATTTCTTTGTTGACGAGATAATTCCACAACTGCTTATGTTTATTAGACGAATTTGACTACTTTAAATATCTCAGGTGTTTACCTGCAGGTCATAATAAAAGTTAGGTAATCTTGTTTTCAAATGAATTTTAAAGAAACTGTTTATTATGCTATAATTACGTGAAAATGTGTAAACTAACTACTTTTTTTTTCCCAGTCCTGGGTTTGTATGAGTCTTGATGAGAGAGGCCCAGACACTAAAAGTTCTGAGATTAAAACTGCAATAAGTTATACTGCTGATGAATCAAAATCGTTTGTTGAAAGGACAAAAAGATCATATCCGACCGCAGAAGAGGAACATGCTTCTGGAGAACCTGGGGTAAATGAGTCAGTACAGGATGGTGGCATCGCTCAACAAAGAAAGGCCGCAAAAATCCATGATTTCTGCTTTGGGATCCCCTTTGGTGAGTGAACCTTTTTTTTCTGAAAGGCTTTTAAGGTTTGCTTGTGGGATAGGAGAGCAAGTCACATCTCCTTCCTGAACCCTTACTTACGATGGTTGTTTAAGAGTTCACTGAACTTGGTTTCTGTAACTTGATTAGATAATTGAGTTGATCATTTAAGCTTTTGTTTCAGCAAACTCTTATACTTCAGTAGCTATTGCCATTTGACATGTTCTATTACAGATTAGTACATTAATGCAACCATGTGTTTACATATCCTTGAATATACATACTTCAGGAGCCTTGCTTTCAAATTATTAAGTCTTTTTTTATAATTTATGATTGGATTAAAAAGCTGTTTTGTGATCCTTAGAAACTTCCAAAATTTAAGGCAGGAGAAAAATGGCTTGGCCTATGCTTTGATATTTGTGATATTCTATTATAAGACATTCTTGCAATAAGGATTTGGACTAACAGAAATAAAATTTTCTTCCAAGGTTTGTGGTCTTTCTTTGTACTAGGCTTGCTTCCCCTTGTATACCTCAGTTAAACTTTTTGCGCTTCCTTTTCCATTTTTTTATCCATTTACCTTTTTAATTTGTAAAACTGCAAGTAAATAATATCTGATATTATGTCTTCGCTCCAATGTTCCATAGATATCTATATTTATTTATGCCTTTTTTGAAGGGGTTTGTAGAATAAGGTTGGTGAACTTTTACTAGTACAAACTCTTAAAATCTGCCTCATCACAGGTGGTATTGTTCTGGGTGGCGGGCTTCTTGGTCTTATATTCTCAAGAAATCTTGTGAGTTTACGAACTATCGTGATTGGAGGTGCTTTGCTAGCCCTCAGTACTTTCAGCTTAAGGATCTGGAGGCAAGGAAAATCAAGTTTACCATTCATACTAGGACAAGCAGGTAAGAACTTGCAGTATCATCATGCCATTTTTTTCTTCTAAAGCTCTGTGTTTGAGATTCCTCTAGCCTCCCTCTCTCTGTTTCCTTCCCTGGAAGGCCCAAAATTTGGAAACTAACATACTGTTAGAAAATAGGCCAAGGAAGAAGCCTTTGTGAGCTTTGTTTTTCAACCTTTTGATGTAGTTGTTCCATTTCACTCTTGTGGGTAGTTTTGGAGACCTATTTAGACTTACAGCCATTCCACTGATGAAGGAGAGACTTAGGTATGTGTGTGTATGTGATAGAGATGACTCGAGATTAGTTTGATGCTTCTATGGAGTCCATTACACGATATTGTGGTGAACTACATACGGAAACAGACTGATGTTGAGATGTTGAGAGGGTAGAAAAAAAATTTGCTTCATTTTTATGCAACATTTGAAATCTTATCCAACAAGAAGCGAAAGTATATTACATTGTTGTGTAATAAATTTTTTCATCTATTTGGCAAATATGATGTTAAGATTGAGAGAGAAAAGAGAGAGAAAACAGGGTAAAGGAATAGAAACTAGAGAGAGAAAGAGAGAAGAAATGAAATAGAATTTAAAGAAATATTATAAGAAAAAAAGAGTTTAATGTTTCCATCACTTTAGAAACCTAAATGACACAAAAAAGTAATTCCCTTATTCCCTAAATAAAAATAAGTCCTAAATCTCTAGAAGCATAATCCATGAAACAAATAATGTTCAAAACAAGGATGTCTTTAGAGATACTGCTATTGACTTGTTGCCTTACTCAACAATTCAACCACCCTGCAAATAAGATTTTGAATTTCTGTCGTAAACCAAACTGAAAGACAGTGAAGGTCAATGGAACTAAAGAGTTGAGAAAATGGATCGCTATCCATACATAGTGTTAGTCAAGATGTGGGATTGTTGAATTAATTTATGAAGTGGGATGTGTTTTTCTGAATGCTAGAAACAATTTCAGCACCATTGACTGTAAAGTACAAGTATTAGCTTTCTTTGCACCAGTTATTTTTCTCTGCCAATATAGATGAAGTCATATCAGTCTTTTTGTGGATGCCAATCTTTGATAACAGACGAAATAAGATGCTCTCAATGTTTTTTCACACCTAGTTTTCAAATTGGGAACAAATAGCATTATCAATCAGTCATTTTATACTGTACAATGAAGTTTTCAGTTTGGAATAGATCATTTATCTGCATCATGTCTTATGTAAATTAATACGTTCATCAAATACTTGATATGGACACGTACATCTTTCAAAGGTTGTTTTATGATACTTCATCTTTGTGCTCTTGCAGTGCTTTCAGCGGTCCTCTTCTGGCAGAATTTTGTGGCCTACTCAGTGGTAATAATCGCATGATTGCAATATTTACTCTTTACCCTTAGGCTTGCTGATTTCTCTCTTTTTCTTCGCTCTTTTCATTTTTGTATTTTTTTATTTTCTTTTTGTTGTTACTGGTACTGGGTAATACTAACTACTTAGTACGTATGGTTACAGACAAAGAAGCTAATTCCAACAGGATTTTTTACTGCCATTAGGTAATTTAGTGGTGTTTTTATCAACAAATACTAAGTTAATTCCATGAATCATATAATAATCGTTTTCTGGGTTTGGTTTTTGCCTTTCAAGTGCTGCAATGCTGTGTTTCTACTCATACGTGGTGGCATCTGGAGGAAATCTGCCACCAAAGAAATTGAAGTCTCCTGCTGTTTCCCCATCAGAAGAGAATCAATCTTGAAGACCAAGTCAACCAAGACATTTTGGGGAAGTTTTCTTGCATTAGGCGAATATCTTTTATGGAAACTGCAGTTGTGCCTATGAGTTTAGCATATTTATATGTTGTTCAATGTTATATAGGAGGTAGTCACTGGAAACCTCATTTATAGAACTAATGCACTATTGAAGTAAGTTTTTGACTTTTGAACCAAATTGTAGAGAAGAGGAAGGCAATAGTGAAAACAATTTATGTTTATATACCTTCCATTCCTATTTCTGCAAGCTCAAAAATTCACCTTGGGTTCTTTATTTTTGTCAAAGAGAGAGAAAACCAAATGAAAAATAAAATAGACTTTTAAATAAGAGAATAGAAAAGAAAAATGAAAAGGTAGAGTTTACATTTAGCAGCAGAATTGCATAAATAAGTATAATGACAATATTTCAATACGTATCAAGATCATCAGAAATTGGAAACTAACTATGACCCATATGAGCAATAAGCATTTAAAAGAATATGAATAACCCAGAAATGCAAGAATCAAGATAACAGGATAAGAACTCTTTCAAATATATATATATATATATAAGAGTAAGAACGTTTCCAATTAGCCCGTTGTATGGCCTAGTCCAAGTCCTTTGGTCGTCCATTGAACCGATCTGAAAACAGGAAAGTCCAGAAAGAGATGAGGAAAAAGGAAAATTATGGCAAAGTTCTCAAATGTTCCTTGCCCTTCTAACCTCTAAAGTTGTTGATATAAGGCTTTACAGGATGAATATCATAGTTTTTTTTTTACCCTTTTTTATTGTTATTAAAATTTACTGATGCTAAATTAAGCATCTGCCTAGAATGTATATAGCATACAGCATGGACTGAGACGTTTCTTTGCAACGCTTTAAATAGTTTGTGGTACGAGTGGCAATATTATCACGAGAACTGGGCCGTAAATGAGAATTATCCCCATCAGCAAATTTATTTCGGCGCGTGAACGGAATGGGATTATCCATGATTTTTGCCCCTCTTCCCTTTTATTAATAATATATTATAATTTTTAGTTTCAAAATTTATTTAAAATAAAATAAAAAAAAATAAAAATAAAAATAAAAAAAAAGATTATTATATTAGTAATTTGTGATTGTATATTATATATATACAAAAAATTTTAAAAATTTTAACAATTAATTAAATCAACTAATTAATTAATATGGATATAAATATTAATAATTAATTAGTATATTAATTAATTAATATATAAAATAAAAAGCAACGGCGAACAGAAATAAGGAATTAGGAGAAAGTTAAAAACTTGAAACGAGGAATTCTCATTCTATTCCTCTACATTCTACATACATATATAAAGCATAAAATAGCAAAATTATGTCTCCTTCTTTGTGTTTTTCATCTCAAATATAAGTGCCTAAAAAATAGAATATTTAAATAATTATTTTGATCTCTTTTATTTAATAAATTATTTTAAAATATTCAAAAGTAAAATTTATCATATTTTATTTTATTTATTTTAAATTTTTACATCTCAAAGTTCATATCTTTCTTTTGGTTGATTTTTCGACTATCCAACAATTGTCTTTTGTTTCTATGAAAAAAAAAATAAGAAGATTGTAGCTTTTTTGAATATTTTTAAAATTTTCATATTATATTTATATTTTACTTTTAAATTTAATTCTAAATTGTGACTTTTAATTAATTGTTTAATGGGTATAATTTATTTTTTTATCTTATAAAATCAGAAAAATAATTTCATATTGGTCGTTTAAACCCTTCTTAAAATATTATATATTTTTTAAGCAAATTAATGAAGCCTTTAAATATTATTATAGTTTTTTTCTATGTATTTCTATCTTTATGATTATTATTATTATTATAGTTGGTCATTGATAATTGAAATATACCTGAAAAAAAAATAGTCAATAAGGTTTGAATGAAAACCATACGAAATTATTGGACAGATAGTGTTACTCCACTTGGCAACCTCAAGACTTAAGGGGTAGACTCAGTTAATGAAAAAAAATTTAATTTCTTGATCATTAGAGCGTGGTTCAGGATTTTACGTCCAAACTTAGAAGGTTAGTATATTCTTAATAGTAAAATAATCTACTAACATAGTATGCACAGAGGTGAGGAGAGTCTTGTTCAACTAGGATTTCAAATACCAAACATGTCCTAAGAGTGGTTGGCTTCTTCCTTTCATACTGAGTAGACTACATTTTGTGGTTGTTCCTCTCATTCCCCATTTGAGTTTAGGTTGAAAACATCATCAGATTTCTTAACAATTTTCTTACCTCTTTTAGAAAATCTTTCCATGCTCTCCACTAATGAAAGTTCTTATCTTCTGTTGCTGATAAGCTAATGACCTTCTCTTTGGTTATACCTTCTTTCTTTTGGGTAATAATGACTGATGATTTATCATCTCACTTGTGTGTCACTGTGCATAAGTCAATTTTTTTTTTCCTTCAGTTTTCAGGTAAAAGGAATTATAACAAATTTTATGAGTATCAAAAAATAACCAGACAGAGAGAAATCAGTGTGCCAATCTTTAAACCTAAAGTATCTTCTAATAGGCAACATAGCAATAAAATTAGTCAATAAAGATAATCCAATATTATTAATAAAAGCTTAGGAACAAACCAAACTCCCCCAAATCATTCCATTTTCCTATAATATTTCACAACCTTCCATAATGTACATTCACCTCAACATTTCAAAAGAAGAATATCTAATTTCTAAAATAATTGTGGCTTTCTATTATATAAAAAATTATTAATTTTTTCAATATATTTATTTCCCTTTCACTATACATTCCTAAATATTTTCGTCTTTCCAATTTAATTATAAATTCCCCTTTCATTATACATATTTTCCTTACATAATAGACATAATTTCCCAATTTTCCTTACTAATGATATTTATAGCCATTTTTTTAGTTTACATTATAAGTAATTAATTAATGATATGGATATCCACCTAACATTATCGTCATACCCATTATGTATAAAATCTTTTGAAAGGAATTATTTAATTCCACTTTATTCAACACTATATAATATCAACAATTAAAAATATATATTTTCACCCACATTAGGAGAGAGAGCACAAATATATATATATATATATAGGCCAAAGAATTGGGGACATATCACGATTACACACACAACAAGATTTTGCCAAATCATCTATATTTGTTAGTAGATAACCAATTAACCCTTAGAAGTCAAGAACCAATCATGCTTACAAAAGTTCAAGCATTTCTCATAATAATGGTAGACTTTTAAACCCATTTTATTCAAGCATCTCACGGACGAAGCATTTATTGGATATCTTGTGTAAACTAAGAAAAATATTTTGTTTAGTTTCTAAAATATTAGTTCTAACTTTGGTATAACCCTAAAACGTATATAGATAGAGAGACCCATTAGCTTGAAATTAGATATCAAATTTCTATATATTTTTTTTTTTTTTGCATATGATATAGATGCACTTTTGTTCATTCAAGGCATATAAGTCTCTTGATGTTTTGAAATATATGTGGGATAGGATTAAGAAATTTTTTTAAAATTTTTTATTTTTTATGACTATTAAATCTAAACAGTTTCGATGATTAAAATTAAATTTGACATGAAATATTAGTTCGTGGATGCAAACAAATCCTAAATATTTCATGTCTTGGACCCCTAGTAATTATTAGTTTGTGTCTACCACCTTTGATATAATACACACATGCGCGCATGAAATTTTTAATCATTAATTTTTTGACACATCTCTCTTTAAAAGAAATAATAACCGTTATAAATAAAATTCTGTCTACGAAAAAACACTTAAAATATCTTTTAATTTATATTATGAGATTTTATATTCCCGTTATAAATATTTGAAAAGAGAGAGAATAATTTTCAATAAAATAAAAATGATGTGAGAGTGAGTTTTTACCACTTAGTTAATCTTTGTGATAATTACACATCAACAGACTGTACATGAACACCTTTTATTTATTGAATTCGAAGGAGGAAAAAAAGAAGTGCTTTTGGAGAAGTTGATGAGAATAAAAGTCATCCATACAATAAACCAAGCAAGACAAATATAAATCGAGAAAAAAAAGTGCTTTTGGAGAAGTTGATGACAATAAAAGTCATCCATATAATAAACCAAACAAGACAAATATAAATCGCATGCTTTCTAGAAGTCCTTTTTGCTTAGATCTCAAAGCCTTGTGGGGATTCGGATAAAAGATTTTTCTTTTATGCGATAATGACTTCTCCATTACTAATTCTAATGCACATGGAGTGTTTATGTCAATGTCCTTATATTGAGAAAAAGAATTTTCATGTCCAAATTTAATATCTTAAAATTTCTATGATGGGCATTGAGAAAAAGAAAACGATGATATCTTAAATGGGTTTAGTCAATTAAGACTTTATAATGTCCCCAACAAGTAGAAAATTAATTTACAATACATACATATTATTCGATGAAAGCAGGACCACCCAACCCACATTTAGAATTGTCAATTCATAACCTAATTAAGAATTAGGTCATTTCAATTAGTGTTAGGAATCCCACATTCTTAAGATCATTTAAAAAATTTTGATGTCATCTAATAATAGTATCTTCTAGAAAATTATAATATATATATATATATATATATATGATTTCGAAGTTATAACTTATTTATAAAAAATTAAACATCAAAAATAGAAAATGATCGTGGTGTTCATAAAATATATTTTGTTTATTAAATATTTTTTAACTTTATTTTTAAAATTGAATAGATGTTGTACACATGGCCTATGTTACACTACAAAATTTGGGTATCCTACATACAAAAATAAATTTTCTCTTTACAAAGGAGATTTGATTCTTGAATTTCTTTCTTTTACAGTAATTTGTTCCAAGATTTGATTTTTCTTATTATCTTGTATTTATAACATGAAATATTGTACTAATAAAAAATAGAATTCAATTTTATAAATAAAAGAATATTGATAATTATAAAGTAAATTATAGAGTGACTGAGACTAGATATGAAGTGTATTTAGAATTGTGATTGTGATTTTCAAGTGATTATTGTTATGGAATAGAATCTAAAAATGTTAAATATTAGTTTAAAAATAAGTAAATTTTATTAAAAATGATTTATGTCACATATTTTTTACAATTTTAATTTTAAAATTGATTGAAAATTGACAATATCAAAATGTACTTTGAATTAAAATGGAACAGAGAAAGAAATAATTGAGTGGTTAGGGAATTAATGTGAGTGGGCATGAGTAGCCATCAAAAATAATAGGATTGATTAGGCCAAAACTTCAAGTGATTTTTTCTCAAAATCAAATCTCTCTCATGAGATGCATTCTTTGTTTTTGGATTTTTTTTTTTTTTAATTTCTCTAGTATTAAAATCAAAACATCTATATTTATTACTTTATTTTGTATTAATCGATTTTATTATTTAATTATAACTAATACAAAGATATATTAATTTATTTATTGTTATTTTTTTACAATATGTATAAAAAATACTAATGAAATTTTAAAAAATGATATATGGTATGACACTTTCAATTTTCCAAGTAATCCCCTCTTGACTCTTTGTCTTATGGCAATTCATTGAACTTAGTCTTATATTTAATATATCATTGCCTTATTCAATATTGTATATATCAAGATCATGATTAACACAATTGAATTAATTGCATATGTTTATAGTGCATTGCTTTTGTAATGGTAGCTTTCCTTTCTCCAATAACAACGTTAATTATTTTTCTTTTATTTTTTTTGGCTTCTTGTATATTGAAAATAATAATGATCATGATGATGATGATGATGATATTATCATGTTTCCTTAGTGTCACATAAATCTTTGTTAATTATTGGTTAACATTATGATTAAGCACAAATTCTTTGTTAATCATTAGTAAACCATTTTGATTAGTGAACCTAAAATGTTTGGGGTTTTCTTAATTATCGTTTTTCTTATGAGTTTTTGTTCTTTATTTTTGGGTTCTTTAGGTTTCTTTTTGTATTAGAACTCTTTATTTATCTTTTAATTTAATCTCTTCACTTTGAGGTTTTATTAAAAAAAAATATTTTGATATAGTTGTACTGTATTTTTCACTTAATTTTACAAACATAATAATTAAAAATATTTGTTAAAACTAAGGGCGACCATCACAATAATCATTTATTAATTGAAATTATAAAATTATTATATTAATTAATAGTTATTTATTAAACATGTGAGATTATTTAATAGTAACAAATCTATTATAGTATATTTGTTCTCATTTTGTAAATTTAATATTATTGATTGGACGAGGATCCTTTAACTTAAAATAATGCCACAAATTTTCATTCATGAAATATAAACAATCCAAAGGTGAATAAATTTAGTGAGTTGATAATATTGAATGCTATTTATTGAATTTAAATCTCAGACATTAAAATAAAAAAATTTTGTTTAAATTTAAATAAAATTTTTAGGTTAAGGTATCCTAACTTTTATTAATTTAATATAATATTTTACCAATTATTTGATAATGAATATTATTGACTACTCACTTATTTCAATTTGACAACTAGCAAATATTTTATTTTAAAATCATTGCGAAAGTTACAAACTTACAATACCTTAATTTTAAATTTGTCCTATAATCATGTAATTGTACAAGAAAAAGGGGGAAATTTTACAACTAAGACACATATTATATATATATATTAAAAAAAAAAATTAAAAGGACAAGTCGGTCCTTAATGTTTGGTTTATTGAATTGATTAATTTTAGAAGGTTCGAAAATACTCATTAAAATCTTAATTTATTAGTTAAGTAACTTTTATATCCTATGTAATAATAGTAAGTTAAAGGAAATAACTATTAGATTCTTAAATGTTTGATAAAAAAAAGTATATTATATTAATTATAAAATAAATAAACAAAGAATATTTTATACTATTGTTATCAAAATTTTAAGAATCTAATAATTATTTTTTTAACTAGTTATTGTTACATAAAATAATAAGAGTCATTATAATTAATAAATTGAGATTTTAATAAATATTTTTAAAATTATTAGAGTTAATCACTACGAAAATTCAAATATTAGGGACATACATTATTTTTTTTTTAAATGATATATAATTGTTTTCAATGGGCTTGTTTCTGTTTCCAGTCAAGTGGGCTACCATGCCAAATTTTTTGGGTCACGAATACTGAATTGACACGCAAACCCTAATGCATATGAAATATCAACCGATCCTCTTTTTTTTTTTTTCCTCTATTTGCACTTTTTTAAATATTTATTTTTAAAAAAAAATAGTATTTCGATCTATTTAGCTTAACTAAATAAAATAAATATTAAACTTAATACTTATCTAATTCAACTATTAAGGTATGATTATTTATATTTAAGCTTTAAATTTTTTCTTCATAATGCAAAATTTAATTTATCATAAATTTTTTTAAGTGTGTTGATTATGGAGAATAATATAAATAAATTAGTTGGGTAGAAATAATTTTGAAAAAATATTAAATTGAAAAGCAAACGTAATTAATTACTTAAAATAATTAAATTGATTAAATTAAGTATTATATTAAATATAAATAAATAGATAATTATTTAGACAACATTTTATCTTGATTGCTATATGTTATTTTAAAAGAAAAATAAATAAAGGGTAGGAAGAGCTTAATGTTTCCCAATTTACTTTAAAATTAAATAAGAACAAACGAAAAGAAAGGAGGTAGTTCAATTAAACCATTGCAACCAAATATTCGCATTATATTGAATGAAAAGAAAGGAGGTAATATTGAATCTCTTTATTAAGTTGTTAACTCGCATTATAAGTATTTTTGTATATTAAAATGCTACAATGTTTTGCAACCATCATATGTGGAATTATTTATTTCATTAACATTTTGCAATGTTAAATCGATCATTTGCAATGACATGCTTTTGGCCCACGAAATCTATGGTTGTTTGTGGTGACAGAAATTTGTGGACCCAAAATAGATCTTAATCCACATGAGCAACGCGAGGGTTTCCTAATAGGTAATACAACCCAATTCTTTGTTGATTTTTATTTTGTCCATGAATTTTAATTATGTGGAACCCATTTGATTTGGAATTCCAACCACTTCAAAATTGTTTCTATTATTATTTTTATTTATTTTTTATGTTTATGTATAGGTAGAGTGAGTTTCACAAATGTCAAATCCATTTCAATTCTACTGTCCACAGACAAAAACGACAATTTAATTCATTGACAATTGGGTATTGGGTATTTTATATATACATCATTAATAAAAACATATATATTATTTTCTTTGGTCCAATTGATTCCTTAATCGCGTGACATATTATTTAGTCAATTCTAATTTAATTCTAAAATTAAGGCGGAGAAAATCTATCATTTTTCTTTTAAACAATAATGTTATATGATGTGGTCAAATTAAAATTATACCAACTTGAGTTTTAATTACTACACAAATAAATATTCCTAGATATGTAATTAATACCAATTAATAACTTATATATATATATATATAATTATAATTACTTAATTTCTAATACCATTGTTATGTGGTATCTATATTGCATTTATTAGTGAATGCTATGTTATTTATCTCATTTGTAGATATAAAAATTTTAAATATTCTTATTTAATGTTTATACGTTGTTCTTGAATTCTTACCTATTAATTTAAGTTTTTTCATATTAGGTTAAATTCTTTTATTTAATTTTTTTGACTTAATTTTATATATAAATTTTTATCAATACTAAAATTAAAGTTTCATGTTTATACTTTAATATTAACTCTTATCTTAATTAATTTATAATTTTTTAAATATCAAGTTTTTAGGATTTTTTAACTTTCGAGTTTCGTTATTTTTTTAAATTACAAATCTTTAAATATTTTAATTTTTTAAATTCATGTGTTCGTAAAATTAAATGATATTCCATATATTAAAACTTAATTTTTTTAGATAGAACTATCAATTAACAAAAAAAAAAAAAAAGATTTTCAAATAAAAAATTAGAGCGAGATAATTCATACATTAATCAAGTGACTTATTTCATATTATATACTCATAATAAGAGTTTTTAAATGTTGTAAAAGGCAAGAGGGACCAATACAAACAATTATTTCTAGCATTCAATTATTGTTTTGTAAAATGTATTTGACTCCCTCTTAATACTTTAATACAAATTTAACGCAATGGACATAAATGAAACAAATTATGAGTATTAAAATATACCAATAAAATAACATATATAAAATATATATGTGGAAATTAATAAAATTCCAAAATGGAAAGACAGAGAAACATGGGAATTAATGCATGAGTGCAACAAGCCATGGATAGTTCCAAATTAAACTGTCGACAAGAAAGAAGGGGAATGACACAATAAAGAGTAAAATGTATGAAACATAGGGAACAAGATAAGAATGGGAAATATGTATTATGAATGAGGGATGCGATAAACAGGTCCATTTAGCTCTATCGTTATAATTTTTTAATTTTTTCTTAGTTCATAGAAATATGATAAACAATAAAAAAGAGAATTATTATCATAAAAAAATAAATAATTATAATAATTATGAATATAGATAAACTTAAAAAGAGAGCCTCTCATGCATCCGTCTCATCAACTACTTTGAATTAATCGGTACTAACTCTTAACTCTTCTCAATGGTTAGTGTACTAGACAATCAAATTTAGTGAAATTTGAAATCTCTCTTCTCAACACTCATGGTTTAATGGCCCTTTCAGATTGAAAGTGAGATTAAGATTCTGTCGATTTTGTAATTTTAGGTAACCAAGCCATCAGTCTACGATCAAATTGCAGCATTGTGACAAAACAGATGATCCCACCTTGTCCATATTTTACTCTCTGTCTTTTTCTTCACTATGCTACAAAAGAGATGGCAATACAATCTTTGTATGTGTATAATCAACGGAAAACTTTAAGAATATTCAAACTACAGAAAATTAATATGAAACTGCCGACCTTCAAGGTTTCTTAGCCACAAAAAAACATATAAATACAACATTAATTAACCCATTATTTCAAATAAAATATTTTAATACACCAATTTATCACTGACTCCAATGTATTAATTATGAAGATATAATCTTTGATTCTCCAGTTACATAATTATAAATTTATGTTTGCCAAGTCTAAAGACAAAACGAATAAAATTTACACATGTCATGATTTCATTTGGTATGACTTTTATAATGAACTCAATTAGAAATACATTTTGTCTTTGATTAAGGTATAATGGGGTGTAATCAGTCCAATAATTATGCTTGGCCTAACTTTGTGGTTTATATCGATGTTGGTCACTTGGTCTCCTTCTAGACAGCAACTGAGAATTTATTTTATATAAAATACGTTCAGTGTTGTTCATATTATATTCCTTGTATACAAACTCTTTACTGGAATTTTGCAGACCAAATTATTTCTGCTGTTTGGCATGCAGAAAATTTTTACGTCAAAGATCACACAATTGTCGGAGTATCTTTTAATTCATCATCACAAGATTGAAATTAGGCAGCTTAGAGGACAAATATTTTAATAGTTTCAATATAATTCTTCCAAATTATGGTTCAATTCGAAAAAAAAAAAATTAATGAAAGATGTATTTAGTTATATGTTTTATACAATTGTTTTAAAATTTTTAAATAAAATTATCTTTTTATTGTTTATTTTTTCATCAGTTTTAGAAATGGGTTTTTGAATAATTGCAATTTTTTAAAATCAATTATTTTACTCATTTTTGAAAGTAATATCAAATATGTTCTTATTATTTTTTTAGTTTAAAATAATTTTAATAAATAGTATTAAAAATATTTTTTATTATTATAAAATTACTTTTGTAAACATATACGAAACACTTCAAATGATCTTGTTCGATTTCCTTATAATCACCTTCTAGACTTGATATTACAATAATATTTTCTTAATCATAATCATTTTAAGAGTTAAATGTATCGGATGGATTTTATACTACAATTAAAATTCACCGAACGTCTTATTTAATAAATAAATTATATTTTTCAGTTTACTACTATATCTCATCAAATTACAAAATTTATTTAATGCATATGATAAAAATCATACATTTTTTCCTAAACAATTTTAGTAACTATATAATAATAATAATAATATGCACCATAATTAATTTGTTTTAGATAAAATTATATTGAAACTTTGTTGTAAAATAATGGATTTCTAAACTATTTAAAAAGGCTGAGAGAGAAATAATTGTGTTGTGCATGCATAAATAAACTCTTTGATTTAGCAACTATGCATTCCCATCTTTTGTAACGAGGCACCTACTGCGTGTAGTCGAGTGGTTTTATTCTGAGGAGATATTTGTATTAATTTTGGATTCGAATTTTTTAGAGTGCATTCAGATGTAAGAGTATGATATAGCTGAGATTTTATTCTATACTTAGTACTACTGTAATGTGGTCTTTATATATAATCTTAATTGATTTAGGACAGATACTGTATAATCTGCGGACACGTACTCCAAAGAGACGAGTGTCTGACCCGTATATGGTCGACCACTGCAGTGATAACTGAATATAGGAGTTTTCTCGTCGTCAAAAAAAAAAAAAAAATCTTTTGTAACGAGGATATATGCGGGCATTTTGGTTTCTTGCTATAAATGATAAGGGTAATACTACATTTATCCTCCTATAATTCTTAAAAATAATAAATATTCCCATAAAAAAAAATATATCTCCTCTCCTCCTATAATTTGCTACCTGTAATAATTGATAAATACCTCCTGTCACTTAATTAAATTTCTGTTTTTCTTCTTTTTCTTTTAACAACAAATAACAAAAAATATAAAAATTTAATAAATGAGATATTTATTATTAACAGCAAATTATAGACAAAATTTTATCACAAACATTTTGTTAGCGAAGTATTTGTTATTTTTAGAAATTATAAAGCGATAAATGTCTTTCTTCTCCTAAATTTATAAATTAAATAGGGGATTAATACAATAAATCATTTTAAAATTTTTAAAATTTTACCATTCAATTGAAGAATATTCCTAATTCACTTTACTTTTATTATTGTGCACGTGACTTGCTGGTTTTGTGGTTTTACCTGCAGAAATGAAAATTTTATTACTGTTGCATTTGTTATGACTTTTACAAATGAAATTTTTGGGATAAAACTTTTATAATGGAGTAGAACTTTTAATAAAAGAAAATATTTATTATTTTAATTGTCATAAATAGTTTTTAATAAAAAAAAATGTATAATTATTCTAATAAACAAATTTCTAAAAGTTATATTATTGTTCCATTATATTAATCATTATTATCAAAATATAAAAATATATTATTTTTAAACCATCTAAATATATTAATTTATTATAACTAATGAATTGAGATATCTGTAGGACCACGAGAATTTATTAGTACAATAAAACAAATTTAATTTATTAAAATATCTTTTATGCCTCTTAGAAATTAAATAGGAGAACAATAATACGAAAAGTTGTTTTGGTTTATATGTGAAAGATCTACAAATTTGTTTGATATAAAGATTACATTTACATTGAAACCAACAATTATTTGGAAGCAATAAACATATCTATATGCAGTAATAATGTATATAGAGAACTCACGGATTCAAATTATTACAAAACTTTGCCTCATATCATATATATGACTCACGTTTTAATAATATATTGTCTTTTAAAAATTAGGACATTAATTTATTAGAATTTTAAGTTAAATTATCCTCTTTATTTTATGTTTTCAATTTTTTCATAATATATTTTCACATGGAATCAAACCCATTTTGTTTTATGGGATAATCGATCCCTTAAATTCTTACTATTATACAAAGAAGTCGAATAAATTAAGATATTCTCTAAAAGGTCGAAAAAATATTTTATATATATATATTTATGCAATATAAATATAAAATTATTTGATAATAAAATCAACAATTCTTGTGACTAAGGACATTTTAAAAATAAAATTTTTATGTATAATATTACATATATAAACTTACATAATATGATATTGCTATTTAAATAAAAATTATGCAATGGTGTCACACATCCAAATACTACTATTTGTAGACTATAAAATGTTGTTCACATTTAACAATTGGAAGAAATTCTTAAGTAGAATCCAATAAAATTATAACCAACGTGTTATTTTTTTTTATTATTAATTAATTTTAAATTAAAAATATATGTGATAAGAGTTTATTAAATAAGTATATTAATAAATAATACATCTGTCCCACCTAAATCTTTTTCAATTAAAAAAATATATTTTTTTGAATTTATTTTTTAAAATAAAATTAGCTAAATTATAATGCCATCTCATTCTTGGATTCATTGGAAAAAACAAATTTATAATGTATTTCACGTCAAATTCTCATTTACCAATTTTTTTATATCATTTTATGAAAAATTCCAACAAAACAAGTTTGATTTGGTTCCTGCACCAAACAAAATGATTTTCTTTTTTAATTTTTTTGTCATGAAATTATCGTTAAAAAAGAATTTTTGAATAATTAAAAAATATTTCCAATTTCTATAGACAACCGGTGTTGCCTAGACAAAGTGCTTTTTCATTTAAAGGAAACATTGGTAAATAAGATTTCAAAGGAAATTATCATAATTACTAAAACTTAAACCATAAACTCTTACAATATTTAGAACAATAATACTAAAAATAGCGATGACTTTGACTGGTAATAGTTTGAAAAATTGATTTCTCCGTTGGTTGGTTTGTTGAGGAAAAAAAATATTAAATAAAATAATATTATTGAAATTATAAGAATTATTATTTTAAAGAGGTTATTAATTAATCAACCAAAAAATAATTTATTAATTTATCAATAAATAATTATTTATTAAATTCAAAAGAATTAAGAGTTAATATTTTAATATATAAAAATTAAAAAATTAGTATATATATACATAAAACTTAATGGATATTGTATTTATATACTAAAAAACTAAAAAATTAATATATAAACATAAAATTTGATAAATTTATATATAAAATGGTTGTAATTTCAAATTTTAATATTTTAAAAGACAAAAAAAAATTTAAATATTTCATATTCATATATCATAATCTTTATAAATAGGCAATAATTTAACTTTTAAACTTTAAATTATTTATATTTTACTATAATATAAAAAAATATACTAAATGTGAATGATATAAAGCTCGATTTGAGTACAAACAAAATACGATTAACATTATATACATATTTTAGAAAGAATTAAATTTAAAAAATACAAATTATGAAATAAAATATTTATTAATATTATAAATTTTTATATCCTTTTTATATTTAATCAACTATTAATTTATATATTCTTATGCATTCAGTAAAATTATTAAGTTAACACACTAGTTCAACTTAAAATGTAAGATTTTATTATTTAAATAAAATTATTTATTTATCATGATTTTACTGTTTAACAAAAATAATACATTTGCCCTTCGAATTTTAGAAGTTATATTTATAATTAATAAAAAATAATTATTTGACATATTATACTCATATAACTAAATAATTAAATTTTATATCAATAAAAATAAAACAAACATATAGATACAGTTCTAAGGTTGCAGAATAAATAAACGTTATAATGTGTATTAAATGTTAAATGAAAGCATATGCTTAACGCTATTTAAATGTGATTAGTAGAGAATTAAAAATATAATCACATTTAAATACTATTATGCACATGTATGTATCATACAACTCTATTATTGTTATTTCAGCTCTCATTTTTTAAAATTTTTTATTATAATTTTTAACTTTATTAATATATGATAAAAAATTACAATGAAAAAAATAAAAAATTACAAAAATAAAAATGAAATATTCAGTATATACGTATACATCATATGGTTGCCGAATAAAAGTTGATTTTTCTTCTACTAGACACGAGGGCTGGACAGAGACATTCCATTGATGATGATGACAACCCGAAGATTGGTGAAAATTTTCATAACACGGGATTCACGTTATAAAAGCGACAGGACTGGGATACAAATATAATTAATATTTTTCTAATTAATTCATAGTTTTAATGCTAATTACCAGATTATTGTGCCTAAATTGGAATATTCTAACATTAAAAAAAATTATTATTCTCTCATATAGATGCCAACCTTTTAACACGAAAATTTTATTTTATACACCAGTCTTCGTTTAAGAAAAATGTAGAATCAAACCTCTAAACATCATTTAAGAATAATATAAGGTCAAACTCCTAATCTTTGTATTAAAAATTATGACTGCTAATAAAAATAAAACTTAATTTTTTTATATCCTATAAAGTTGAAGGTTGACCAATCAAGTAAATTTTTTATTTTTTTAAATTAAAATAATTGGTAGTATAATTCATGCATTAAGGTGTATAATTTTTAATACAATTATTTTAAAGAAATCAATCTTATTTAAAAAAAAAAAAAAAACACAAATAATATTTAAAATACAAATCATGAGTATTTCATTAAAAGCATATCTATGCTTTGACTTATTCCCAAAACTATCATTTATTTTTTTTGAGAAACAAAACCTCTTATTGACTTTTGTTTTTTTATTAATTTTCATTTAATTATTATAAATTTAATTAGTAATAAAATCTACTTATTTTTATTTTTATTTTTTAATAACTAAATTATAATACTTTACTACTAAACATATTGTTAATTTGTATTAAGTACATAGTGACTTGGCTAAAGTGATTTTTAATGATTTAACAAGTCCCAAGTTAAGACCCCAACGGTATAATGTGAACCGAAGAGAATATTTTGAAATGATGATGTTCCCCTTAGTGTTTCTATGAACCTTAACCTTATTTAGATTCACTACAATTCAATGTAGCCCTCAAAACAAACAGTAAACTTATTTGGAAGGTTATAGACATTGATTACTGCAAAATATAAATTAATTCATTAGTGACTCCAATAATTGGGACAAAGCTATTGTCAAGAAGAAACAAAAAGTAAATGGCAACAAAACGCACTCATGAATAAATGCATATAAAATTCGGAATGGTTTACCAAAAAGAGCTGATGCTGCTATGGTGAATTCAAATGGGGTGCTTAATTATTATTAAAGAGCTGATTTAGCTTGATAGCAAAAGGAAAATCAGTGTAATAATGTCAAGAATAGTAGACTGTTGGACAAATAAAACAAAGCAAGGTCTAAAAACATATATATTAAATGAGAGAATCATTTTAAGAATGTCCAATTGCTGGAATCTGTAACACAACATTCCGGTTTGATAAGCTAAGGACCGCTTTTTAGTGTTTCCTCCATTCAGACTAGTCATCCCCCACTATTTTTTCATTTTCCTCTCTGCCTGAACTTTCTCATCATCAGATTTAGCCCCCCTCGCCTCCTCTCCCAACCCCCCATGGCCAACCTAGGCCCCTACACACTGAACAAAAGCGCCAAAGGAGTATCCTATCAAAGCATAAATCTAGCTAAGCAATACCCACAAGGAAGCACATGGAACTCTCACACTTGTTTCAAAATAATCATAATGACCCAACTCTGCAAATTTCAGAAAATTAAATACCAAACTGTTGGAAGATATCATTATTGGTCATTACACCTGTAGAGTTTAGATAAACCAAAAAATTTCCATCAAAAACAATTATCCATGTCTAGCACAAAAGAAATGGATTGTATTGCATATTAATCTTGTTACTCGATTGAGATTTCACTTGATACAAGTAAATCTTGTTCACTTTAACAACAACACAGTATTCCTACATATGCTTTTCAAGTGCACTAAATCCTTATGATAAATGCTTAGATTTCAAGTCGTTGTATTAGAGTCAAGGTTTGCCAAGTTTCCTACAAGCATAACCTCATGAAATTCATGTGCTAAGGGACCCATGATTGAATAACTCCCCTCACACACACTCTGGGAATAGCTACGAGTATGCAATCTAGTAGGGGCCGCCCTGATTATAGCCGAAAATATAATCACATAGCACAAAATCTGACACTGTACCTGCATACGAAATACATAAACATAATTCAAGCCATCTTCGAGAGCAAGCTGACATGCATATGGTATTACACACCGCAAAACAAAACTCATACCATATATGTTGTTTGTGAACTGAAATCCTTTTTCTTTCAATAATAATGGCATCTGCGAAAAGAAAAAACAGTAAGAACATTTTATTTTATGGCTTTGACTGTGGGGGAAAGTACCAGGGACATGTGAAATCTGCAGAATAACTTTACTTGCGCCTTTTATCTCCTCTTTAACTTTGAACCCAAAAATGATGGCTACAAAGAAAAGCCTAAGCACACAACCAAAGACAAGCAATACACAATCTTTTTATCGTACGGTCTCACCAGTAAATGTGTTAAGAGTTTTGACTATGGGGCCTAAAGCCGCTCCCTTTAAATTCTCTTCTCTGCCTTTCATTTCCATCCTCATTCTACACCTCTTCTTTTGCTTTTCTCAACAAAGAACAACATATACAAGCTCTCTCGTCCTCTCTCTCTCTTTTAACATATGCCAGAGAAAATGGGGTCACCAGCTTCTGGTGCTCTAAAACAAAGCAACATTCTATTCTTCATGATTTTTGCGATCTTGTTCTTAAGTTGTGTACCTGATAGGGCCAACTTTTGTTCTAACCTCTCTTTAGCCACGAAAGCAGTTGAAACTTACGAGGCTTCCTCCAATATCCATTTCTCATTCACAAAACTCTCTCTCGATGGGTACATAAGCTTTGATAATATTCATCATGCAGCCAATGACTTTGGAAACACTTACCATTTCCACCCATTAGCAGTTCTATATCCAAAATCAGTTTCTGATATTTCCTCTACAATAAAACATGTTTTCAATATGGGTTCTGCTTCGGAGCTAACGGTTGCTGCTAGAGGCCATGGTCGCTCCCTTCAAGGTCAAGCACAAGCACACCAAGGTGTGGTTATCAATATGATGTCACTTCAAGAACCAGCTATGCAAGTTCACACGGGTGAGGCGCCTTATGTCGATGTTTCTGGTGGTGAGCTGTGGATCAATATTCTTAATGAAACTCTTAAACACGGGCTTACACCAAAGTCTTGGACAGACTACCTCCATCTCACCGTGGGAGGAACTTTATCAAACGCGGGAATTAGTGGTCAGGCATTTCTCCATGGACCCCAGGTCGACAACGTTTACCAGCTGGAGGTTGTCACAGGTACGTTGAAGCAAACTATAAGTGGACCGGCGATATTAAAATAACATCAAAAGATGGTTCAAACGTCATTCTGCCAAAATAAAGGGCGGCATGGTAATTTAATTGTTTTGAATATGCTGAAACGACGACTGTACCACCTAACCAAACTGAGAAACTTCGGCTCTAACGAAACCATCTAATGGCTTTATTGCATGAACTTACAAGATGATAGCGAAGCAGAGGAAGTAAGGATAAGTAAATCTTATTTGGGACTTTGGGTGCAGGAAAGGGAGATGTAGTTACCTGTTCAGAGCAGCAGAATGCCGACCTCTTTTATGGTATTCTTGGAGGACTTGGACAGTTGGGAATCATTACCCGGGCTCGAATATCACTTGGACCAGCACCAAAAATGGTAAAAACACGTGCAATCTCTTTTAAAGAGTTATTCCTTAAAATGAATTCCTATGTCATATAATTTGGCAATCTTTGTAGGTAAAATGGATTAAAGTGCTCTATTCAGAATTTTCCACATTTTCCAAGGACCAAGAACATTTAATATTGTTGGAGAATTCATTCGATTACATTGAAGGATTTGTACAAATAAACAGAACAGGCCTCCTGAGCAACTGGAGATCATCCTTCAATCCCAGAGACCCACTTGAAGCTGAGAAGTTCAGTACAGATGGAAAAGTTTTGTACTGTCTAGAGATGGCCAAATACTTCAACCCGGAGGAGGCCAATATCACAATCGAGGTAAGAATTGGCAAGAAATTTCTCTCATCTGTATAACCAATGTATTCAGTCCTAACCTCTGTACATAATGACGCAGAAAACTGACAGCGTATTATCAGAATTGAGTTTCATACCATCCACACTCTTTGAATCAGATGTTACTTACCTAAACTTCTTGGAAAGAGTGCACATTTCAGAAAAAAAACTCCGAAAAGAAGGAATTTGGGAAGCTCCTCATCCATGGCTTAATCTGCTCATACCCAAAAGCAAAATCTCAGACTTTGCCCAGGAGGCCTTTGGTAATATTGTCAAAGACAGTAGCAATGGACCTATACTCATCTACCCAGTCAATCAGGCCAAGTAATTAGTCAACAGATTTAATAAATGCTATTTTATTTTTTTAAGTAGACTTCTTAAACCTTGTTCTCTGTTGTTGCAGGTGGATGAAGAATACATCTTTTGTCAGCCCCAATGAAGATATTTTCTATCTAGTGGGATTCCTAACCTCTGCAGTGCCATCTTCAACAGGAAAATATGGTTTAGACTACATAATTACCCGAAATCAAAGAATCCTAGACTTTTGTACCAGGGCTAATCTTGGGACTAAGCAATATTTGCCCCATTACACTACCCAAAAAGACTGGCAAGCTCACTTTGGCCCTAAGTGGGAACTTTTTGTACAAAGGAAATCTGCCTATGACCCTTTGGCAATCCTTGCTCCTGGCCAGCGAATATTCCAAAAGGCAATTCCCATCTTATAACTCAAGTCTCTTATATAAGCCAACATTAAGAGAGGGAGCTTAAAGTCTTATGGAGCCATTAATGCTAAAATTGTAAATTACTAGTAGTTACCTCACATGCATTATTTGTCTCCAAAAGCACGAGCAAAGCGAGCAATGTGATAGTTTTGTTGATAACTTGAAAGGTCAATCACGTGATCAGACTGCATATGAAAAGGACTTATAAAATTGTCTCAGAAAAAACAGAGAGCTAGTATTGTTTTCAATTATGTAATCATAGCATAACTACAAAACATATTATAAAATAAGCTTCACATAAAATGTTTCCAGACATTCACTGCACTGAGCTATATGTGTTATTTTCACGGACTAGACAGTATATATTGCTACTTTAAAGATGCTAGAAAATAATATTGGTAACACAAATTTCACAATACAACGCCTATATAATAACATGCTACTAGAAAATCGCACAATCTCAACAAGGCCGGGGCTATTAAAAAAGTCGATTGCAATGACTCACGTAGTAAGAAACAAGTAGCCTACACTTTTTCGGTTGCCTCTTTCCACCCAAGACCAGGCCTATGTACTTCTTCCCGTGTTTGTTCGTAATCTCGGGCATCACGGATTGAAGCTTCAAAATCAGTTGAATCACTTGCAGCAGGAAGAAAACAACTTATATCATCTCTAGCTCCAAATCCCCCTGCCCGAATAACATCATCTGGAGTTACTGTGGCCTCCATGTTTACTTCTCCAGTAGTGCCCACATTTCCCAACAGTGCATATTGTGAAGCAGCTTCCCCTCTATTCCAATCAATCACATTAACCTGTTCACCATTTTTTTGAGATCCAGGAATGAGTTTCAAAATAACTTTCTCCTCCATCTTGGTATGATTAGCTTCGTTTACCTCACTCCCTTTGCTTTTTTCATCTCTGTCTGGACATCCAAGCTCAGAATCTCAATATGAGAAACAAATACCAGTATGCGCATATAATATGGTTGCATGTGAAAATTTAGAAACAAAGTTACGATGTGACAGTGTATAACAATACAATCATCCAAGGATTTCTAACTTTAGGACTTAAGTTACAAAAATGTTGCAATTTGGTCACAGTCACTACACCAAAATTATGTAATAAGCAGTATTCCACCAAAATTAAAGAACTTTATATAAGACTTTATCTCATGAAAGGTAATTATCATAAAGGAAAACTTCAAAATGAACCCAAATGGAACATGCTCACCATGAATTTCAAAGATGCATCTTTTTATGGGTTTTATAATAAAATTTTATGATTGAACATTTTTCTAATGAAAAGCATGTCACTAATGTTTCAGAGATTAACTCTACTGGTTTATCCAGCAAACCTTTGTATGACTAGAAAGATATGTCGAAACAATCAAATGTTGTCCTCTTTCTATCTTACTACACGTTAAGAGAATAATGCCTGCATGATATCCAAAATCCAACAAATCAACTTCTTTTTTGTACATCCAATAGTGAATTTATGACTTTGATCTCAAATGAGTAGCCTGAATAGATTATATTCTAATTTTTAGACAATTTTTTACTTTAACTGACTTCTAAACAAAGATTAAGGCCTGTTTTAGTTGAACGGAGATCTACATCTGGGATTGCTAAAAGAGGAAAAAAGAGAAAGTATAAATATGAAATAGAAGTTTCTATCTTTGAAAAAAAAATGTGTCCAGTTCACCATACATAAATGTTTTCTTGTAGTGGCCTATTTTCAAGCACAATTATTTCATTGCACGAGCAGAAATATGTAATCACTCGCACACACACTTAGAAAGACCAAACTTCTAGCCAAGTCTTCAATCAAAATCCAGGCACAAGATCAAGAAGCAAATATGATACATCAATAGCTCATATATTCAAAGTGAATGTTAAGCCAAGATTATCATGTTGAGCCATTCCACTTATTGCTTTGATATGCATAATTTCTTATGATTATCAGCCTCACTGTATTCATATCTACAGCAAGCTTTTAACTAATGTACTCAGCATATTTATCCATATTGAGGTTAAAAAAAATAAAGGAAATCCTGTGTAGCTTGCAAAATCTCTCAATTGAAATCATATTGTCTACGAGATGATTATTACTCAAAAAAATATGATGGAAAGCTTCACATAAATTATGTTTTCACCATGAATTATTATTATTATTATTATTATTATTATTATTATTATTATTATTTTGCTGTGATCCATGAGTCTAAGTTAAAAGGGAAAAGCAAACTGATAAAACATAAGACATATAGACGTAGTACCATGCAAAACTCCAGCTGACTGATAATCCATGAGGGATCAGAACTTGCACAGATGTGAAAAAACACAGTGGTTCCAGTAAATTATAGCTCGTTGTTTCAGAAATAAGATTCTTTGCAGATCTTCTGAACAAATCCAACAAAACAAAAATCAAAACTTTATTTGAGAATCTATGTACTTAATACAACAGAGTATTATCAGTTGGCATATTATTCAATCTAGGCAAAAAGGATCCAAGGAAACAGTTGGCTAGTGCAAGAAAAATTTTGGCAATATGAAAAGAAATAAGTACACAAAAAAACATTACTATTCAAAATTCTGACTCTAATTCTCATCTGACATCTCTTCTCTTTGCTACCTATGCATATTGGACCTACCTACGGCTCAAAACAATGGACCATCGATGCGCTCTTTGAATTTAGAAAGACATGATTTCTGAATCCAAATTAACTCTGACCGTAACTCACATTGCTTTGAAAATGAAATAAAACTCCAGAATCAGGATTGAGCTCGTTTTAACTCTTGACTTTTCATGTAAAGAATAGAGATAGCCGAGGACAACATCGAGATGGATAATATTTCCTGTTTGAAAAGAAAAAAGATAAATAAAGAATGTAAAGCCTCAGAAACATAATAAAGCACGGAGCTGCATAAGCATATAATCTCCCAAGAAAATTCTAGTAAAAAAGAGAAAAAAAAAAACAAAAAAAAAACACTATTTCCTTTTCTAAAAGTTGCAAATCAGGAGAATGAACACTCTAACACAACTCCAACAAGACCATTCCATCTCATAATCAGTTTTAACCTCCAGCTAGTTACCAATTTTTCCGATATCACAAAAAATAATGGCAGAAAAACCTTCTTATGTGCGCTTAGATGGGCTCCGACAGCTTCTTTTCAAGAGAACAGGAATGATTTTAAAAGGACAATCAAAAGTTTCATGCAATTGAAATTTTCAATAAATCCTTCAAAGAAGACCAGATATCCCATAAGCAAACTCTATCAAGCCAGCTTACTAGCAGTATATCAACATTTCCACGTGGTCAACTTCTATAACCTTACTTGAAATGAAAAACTTTTATTTTGTTTTCAACTCTTTTAAGCCTCTTCTTTTAAACTCTGTTTTAACAACTTATTATAAAACAAAGAATCTAAGTTCAATAATTTTAGAAAATATTTTGAAAATTAAAAATATTCGAAATTTCAAAAATATCTAAAATAACACAGAGACGAACCAAGGAATCATCTATATATGCTCCACAACTTCACGGAGATCTTTAGTAAATCTTCATAGAGCAAAGGGAGTGTCACTACTCATTGTTTTGAAAACCTAAAGACCGTTTGACAATTAATAAGCCAAGATGCAAGTGAGAGAGCTTCAAGAGATGAGAAAATCTGCTTTAAATTGATGTATCAGCCGCTAACATTCAGTACTATAGGAATAACAAGTAATACCAATGATGAATCATATTTTGTTGCAGGAACACAAATTCTGTTCTAGATAATTGGAAATAAAAACACAAGCAGCCAATCAAGCCTCACACATCTAATTAACCTTTAAAATCATTTATTTTATTGATTACCATGCAGGTTATCAAATGAAAATCCCCATACAAGAGGTGGTGAAGAGCCATGGAGGCTCAGTATTAGGCACCCACGCTTTCACGATCTCTGATACATGCAAAACAATGGTCCAAGGAAATAAATGAAGTAGGTAAATAATAGGCCAAGACGAAAACAAATTCAGGCCTAGCAACAAATAAAGACGATTTTTGAGCATAAAATGAACAATAGTGATATTTGTTGCAGTTGCTGGAATCTGTCAGTTATCATTTAACAAAACAGTTTGTCGTCTCACCAAAACCAACAAATAGGAACCATATAGAATATAGTTCTTAACATACATGACAGACAACTCTTCCAAGAAATGTATATTTTCTAAGTATCCCAGAGATGTTTTAAATCTAATGCAAACAGGGTGTATTGGGGCCATTAATGGGTCTCATAAGCAATTTTGAATATGTTTAGCCTAGTAATCAACATGATTGGGTTTCATTCGTGCCAGATCAATTTAAGCCACTTTCAAGTTCTCATTTCCTCTAACAAGACAATTTCTGAAAACTGCTCTAGAAGAAGTTATTTTCAATGTTCTGCAAATTAGCACATGTCAGATCTTCATTGACACGGTTAATAAAAATAGGACAACCAATTCAAAGTTTAGCGAACATAATATGTTTCATTCACGATAGATTTTGAGTCACCATATCAGGTATATATCATAAAAAATTTAGCAAACTAAACCCTTTAGTTATTGACAATCATGTTTGATAAAACTCGGTCAGTGACCCAAATCACCAATTGCTATCAAAATTTTACTTTCAAAAATACCGAAAGATATGTTAACATGCTTAAAAATATTTATTGCAGAAACATGGCCAATTACCAGAAAGAATATATATAAATATAAAGAATCAATGTTTCAATGTATTATAAACATAAAGGAAAGAACATAACCCAACGAAGTCAATAACATAAACAGTGGCAATGTCGTTGGTACATAAACCATAAAGATTACCCATAACACATTAGAATCTTGCTAGGAAACCCGTATGCCAAAACCTCGAAAGGTTTTGATTTACACAAATAAATACCAAGAACAAGTCAACACAAACATCCCCATTTCGTTAAACTATGAATGACCAAGATCAAGCAATAAGCAATGAAGAAAACACAAAACTTTGTATGATTTAGAACTTGCAAAACAAAAGACTTGAGTGAAATCAGTTTGACGCTATGAATAGGTTGAGTGTATCTCCTCGGAAACATCAAAACAACGAATCAAACCATACTCATTAATTGTTTAATTTGCTTTATGCTGTAAGCAACCAGAGACAGATGAAACCTGAGTTACCTGAGAAGAGTACCACCACGTGGTTTGTTTTGCTTTGCTTTATTCTATGCACCCTTTGTGTGATGATTCGTATTTAATTCTATGCACATGGTTGAACCAAAACATGTCGATGATATTGATGATTTTGGGACACTTGTCTGACACGAATCAGCGGATGTGACTTACTTTTACGCAACGCTGGTGTTCCATCATTGGTAGATGCCTTACAACATGATAATAAGGATATGTTAAATGAGTTGAAGAATTTTTTTCATTTACGAAAAGTTTGCGGCCAGTGATTTTTTTTATGTTTTTTTAATTATTATTTGTAAATTTCTTAGAATTGTCAACATAAATCAGCCCTTTTTTTTGTTTGTGACGCAATTTTAATGAATGATTATTGTTTTCATTTATATAAAATTTAATATTACCCTTCATTCATTTTAAAATAATAACAATAATAAACATATAATGCAAATATACAATATATAGTTTAGTAAAATAAATAAATATTATTAAAAAATATTATAAAATTCTGTTAAAATAAAAGATTTATGATAAATTTTTAATTTTTTTTATAATAAATTAGTTAGTAAAATAAAAATTAATAGGAATACTTAGATTTTAAATAGTGCATAGAACAAATTATTAAATTGCTAAAACGACATGAGAAAGAAAAATAATAAAATTATATAATTATAAAATTTATTGCATATATGGGTACTTTGTTAAGCATTCTTCATTTGAGTTTAGTATTTTTAGTGATGAGATTAAGTAACTTGCTGCAATTTTCTATAAAGGAATATCAAATATCCTAAATTTTAATTTCTACTCTTTTAACAATATAACATTTATTTGACAGTAATAATTGTAAAGTAACAACACTTCAATACCAAAAACAATAAACATGCTCTTACTCTTTTGTGTTGGGATAATCTCTCTTGCTATGTTGCTTTGTGGCAAAATAATGCATTATAACTTCTTTTGTGTTCATTTTTCTTTGGTTTTTTTCCTTCAACAATGCTTGAATCATTCATTTACATATGATCTCTTATTCAAGCGAAGGCTTCCTCATTAGTTTTTGTTTTCATAATAACAAATATTAACATCTTTAATGAACTAATATTTCTTACATTCCCAATCATAAAAATCTTAGATAGTATAAATAGATTATGTTCTTAATTTAAGCGTAATTTTTAAAGTAAAATTTTAGATTCTTACTTTAGTAAATCTTAATAGTAAAAATAAAAATTAAAATAGCATTGGAAATTATAATAATATAGGCAAAATAGGGAGATGTAAATTTTTTAGCTATTTAAACTTCCAATATAATTCCAACAATCGAAACATATTTGTTTAATTGATAAAAGATAGTATTTACCAATTTTGGATATCGTTTTGATATAAGATAATACTTTCGGGGTATCAATGAAATTATATCGTTTATTTAAAAATTATTTTTCAAATTATAGTAATACGAAGAAACGAGCGCCCGTAGAAATGAAGCATATACAAACACGCAACGCGGGTCTTGAATTTAAATTTCCGTTGAGTTACTGTTTGACGTCGGCTGCCCTTTCCACTCACTGTTGTAGGCTGTTCTGATTTTTCAGTCTACTTCTTGGTACTTCAAAATAAAGCAGAGACCTTAACAGAACTGAACTGGCAAACATTTATTTTCCGTTCAAAATCACTAACCAGAAAAGGAAAAAAGAAATTTTTTGAAAAAAAAACATAAACCCTAATCTATACTCATTCCAATCTCACCCGGATGTCGCCGGCAGCTATGGACTTGCAATCTCACTTCTCTATGAAGCCCTCTTCCTCTCTCCAAAACCCTACTGTTAACCCTAATTCAACATTTTCTTATACAAGTGATCATTCACAGAATCAATCGCACAGTACTGTCTCTAACACTTTTAGTGGTTTGGAGAAAGCCAACGAATTCGACTTCTGTACTGGGTTCGTCGGCTTCAGAAATGGAAGCGACTTCTTTCAGCATACCGGGTCGCGAGTTGGGTCGGGTATTCCCAGGGCGGCGAGGTTGGCGAAGGTGAGGAAGCATATGGGCAAATGGAAGACTACCGCCAGTGACACAATTAACCCGTTCAGGTCAACGGGTGAAGATTCTGGATCACTGAATAATTGTAGTGAAAATTCATCATTTTCGAATAATAATAGAGTTAGTAATGAAGCTAGTGTATCAAATGAGTTTTGTTTTGTGAAGAATGAGAACGTGGGTTTTGTTTTCTGTGCTAAAATGATTAATGCTGGAAGATACTTCGGCTTGGAAGGGAGATACACCAATGACTGTACAGTGAAATCGGGATCAGGTGGTGAGGAAAAAATGAAGTTGGAGAATGAAGAAGAGCGCGGGAGTGATAGGGATGCGACATTTCAGTTTGGTGCTAATGGAAATTTATGCTTGAATTTGAATATGGAGAAAGAGGAGCTTAGTGAGAGTCTGAAAAATCCTGCTTCAAACCAACAGTTCGGTGTTAATCAAAATGATTTGGGGTCAGGTCCAAATTGTGAAAAGAGTGAGTGTAATGGGAATGCCGATGATTCTGGTTTGGGTTTTGTGTTTGGTGCTAGTTGGTGTAATTCAGCGTCAAACTCGAATCTGGAAAGGAGTG
Source organism: Trichilia hirta (assembly GCA_035221805.1). Lineage (NCBI taxonomy): Eukaryota > Viridiplantae > Streptophyta > Magnoliopsida > Sapindales > Meliaceae > Trichilia > Trichilia hirta. The sequence continues at coordinate 2,309,395 of JAWDEX010000023.1, forward strand.
ATTCAATTCAAAATAATGGAAAAACGGTTTCTGATGATCAGGGTAAAGTGAAAGTAGAAAGTAAAATAGCGTCACAGAAAATGAAAGCTAATGAAGCTAGAATTAATTGTGATGGAAGTTTGCGGAGTGAGGAATATAGTGAGTTTGGTTTTGGATTTGGTGGTGATAATAAGAAAAGTTCCTGTTCCGTTGATTGTTGGACATTAAATTGTCAGAACTGGATGAAGTTGAACAGCAGAAGTTTTCAAAATGACAGCATTGGGAAGACTGAAAACGGTAATCTGAATTTTGAAGTCAATGATAAAGGTAATTTTGCATCAGAAAGTACTGGTAATAATATAGGCAGTGCTTCCATCACAGATCCATTATTTAAACTTCCTGATGTGATAAAGAAACTGAGCATCTATGAGTCTGAAAATGATAATGGCACTGACAAGAAATATGATTCAAATAGGAATTTATGCACTAGCGCTAATACTACGTCTGTGTTGAGAAGCAGTGTAAAGCCTTCTAATTCTTTTAATGGAAGTTCAAGTCCTACCGACGAGCCAATATCAGGTCCCAGTGCTGCTGTAGACAGAGCGGCAAGTGGTAATTTTGGCAATGGTGGCAACGACCATACTATATTTGGAAATAGTTGTAATATGGATAATGATTCTTTTGGAAGTCCTAGGTACCCGCCATTTACTTATCAGGCAGGACTTGATATTAGTTCTAATGCAGGCCTATCCTTTTGTAAAGTAAATACTGATCCACAGGGAAATTTAGCTGCTGAGCAAGCTTCGTTATCATCAGGTGATGTTAAATCCCAACAAAATGATAACATTCCTGAAACACCTTCTATGTTCAGAGTTCACAATAATGATGAGAATAGTCCTACAAATTCTCCAAAGGGATTAGGGATGAGCTTTACAGATTTTGTAACACCCAGCTGGGATCCGGCATCTTTTAAAGCAAGTCTATATCCTGACCTGAATAAAAAACCGGAATCCAATGCAAAGAGTAAATCAATAAAGGGCAAAAAATCAAAGAGAGCAAAGGGAAAGGTGAAGCAACCTTCTTTTCTGAAGAAAGAGATGAAGCAGCTTCACATACAAAAGCAAAGCAGCTCCCAAGAAAGCCAGAATTCACCTGGTTGTTACTCGCCCATGGATTTTTCTCCTTATATGGAAACTACGAGTGATCGACCTTCAAAGGAAGCATTTGCGGCGTCAAAAGAATCCCTCCAACCTGGGAATAGTTTTGAACCCTCCACCTCGCACTCCTCTGTTACTATTGATGTGAAAGATGGCAACTTTGCTACTGCTGGAAAGAATGACGTTAATATAACTGATCAGAATTTTAAAGGGCCAAATCAAGAGAGTCCTGGGAAAGGGTTTGATGTTGGATCTGAAACTGCTTACTCTAGTTTCAAAGAAGAGCATGCGGATGGCTTAAACACAGAGAGTCATAAAAGCATGCCATATTGTTTTGCTTCTGGGGTAGAAGATCAGAAATGTTTTACCTTTGCTGCTTCATCATCTGCTGAAGGTGGTTTAACTTCTAGAAAATTTCAACTTCGAAGGAAAAGTAAGAAGAAAGTTGGTAGTAAATCGTCGGTCATCTGTCCTAGTCCAAATTTTAAGGACAACTCTACGTCCGTTGAGTTTTCACACCCTGCTAAGTCTTCAGCTTTCAACACAGCCGGTGCACAAGAAGAAAGTAAATATATTTCTGAAAGCAAAGTTCATAATAGGTTTGAAGTAGCTGAACAGGTCAAGAAGGGGTCGGTCTCCTCCACTGCTGCTTTCCAGGAAACCTGTGAGATGTGGCGACTCAGGTATACCAAATACTGATGAGCGCTAAGATTTCCTATTATATGTAACAATGAGAATGCCTTAATTTTATGTTGCGTCCGATTATATCTAATACTCATCTAATGTTTCCAACTTTTACTTGTACCAGGGGAAATCAATCCTATAAAGATGGTAATCTGTCTGGAGCTGAGGACTTTTACACACAAGGGATCAATTCTGTCCCTTTGAGTGAGACTGTAGGATGCTGCATCAGGCCTCTTGTACTTTGTTATAGCAATCGTGCAGCTACTAGGATCGCTCTTGGAAGGATGAGGGATGCTTTGGAGGACTGCATGATGGCTATCACAGTGGACCCCAACTTTCAAAGTTTACGTGAGAGCTGCAAAGTAAGGCTTATTTTTGAACTATTTGTAATAAAACTTAATTTTCTGATCTGTGTTTAATTTGGTTGGTTCCTGGACAGTTTGTTATGGGAACCAACACTCACTTTGTGTTAACATGCTTAATTCTATAGTGCAGGTACTCTGAGACTTGGTGATTCTCCTTTTACCATTGTTAACTTTTTTTAATTTGTTAATAATATTGTTATGATTTGGTCAATGATTATCTAAATTGGTTGATGTATCTAGCTAGTTTTACTTCAAAATTGTGTAATTCTTTTAACCTTCACTAACTGATAAATATCTGTCCGTGGGTAATCAAAAGATAACAGTATTAGTCGACAGTGTCATCTTCTAGGGATATTCATCTGTTTGATGAGGAATTCATATTTTCCTGGGCTTCTTCTAGATTTTCTTGGCTATGACCGTGGAATGTTACTTGTAGTAATTTTTTGGTTGACATCACTTAAGTATTGTGGGTTGATTAATTGCTTTATGGATGGCCAAGGTAATTGAAAATTTCGAGGATAAATTTTCAACATCATAACACTGTTGCGAGCAGGATTTATGGCCAATTGTATCAAGGGTCTTTTTGCATGTTAATGTTGTATGCTGCTAAATTGTTGCATGTGTTGCTATGATCTGGTTTATTTCTAAATATGTTGGTGTTTCATTTGCAGTTGTTATCTTATGCTGGGGGAAGTTGAAAATGCACAGCACTATTACAACAAGCTCTTGGAATCAGAAGCCAAGGTGTGTTTGGATCGCAGAATTACAATTGAAGCTGCTGATGGCCTGCAAAAGGCTCAGGTGAGCATCTTTTTAATAGCTGTGACTTTAATCTCTTTACTAGGAATTTATATGAATTGTAAATTCATAAATTCTTTTTTGTAAGTGGTTTTGTTGACTGTATTTATCAGCCATGAGTGGAAACAGACAAACAGAAAGAAAATAAAAAATAGAGTAATGGAGAAACAACATTTGAAGATTTTCTTTTCGTTGGAATATATGATTCAGGTTCATTTTATGAGTTGGTTCCTTTGAATTATGATACTGTTTTCTGAAAGCTAAATCAACATGTGAAGCATGCTAGAGAAAAGCTTTTGTAATGTCTACCCTTGCCCTTCCTACAATCCAAAGCCCACAAAAAGATATTAAAGGAAGAGAATGGGGACCAAGTTGATGTGTTAGGCACAGAAACAAGTTCACTGATGAACATGTGTTTGAGTTCATGTGCGGCAAGCTCACATGGGGCTACTAGTTTCATAAGCACCTCTCTCAATTTATTTTTACTAGGCCTAGTACTTCTTTTGGTTGGTAACCGCTTGTCGGCTAAAAGGAACGTGGAATTCCTAATGTTTATAGATTCCATATATCTGTTATAAGATTGATTATTTGGAATTCTGGGTATGCAATTGTTTCCTATTTTGAATTACCAACCTTTTATCTGTTTTTATCTTGTTATTTCTACTATAGGCTTTCGTTCTAATGGAATATTAGAATTATC
>JAWDEX010000023.1:2317132-2327183 GCA_035221805.1 Trichilia hirta
ATAAAATTCAGGTAGCCCAAAAGGAAAACCCCACTGTAATATTCTTATTGTCTACATGCTTAACAATACCAAGAGTGGTAAAACTAGTGCCAGCACCCACATCAACTACTGTCGTATTCCTATCACTTGGATTAGCAGGCTCTAGGGCATCATCTCTCATGACCTCAGTCCAATGACTAGGGTTTATTAAATGGTCAAGGGATTTTTGGGTACTTATATAAAAGAAAACTCCCACTTAATGGACCTTGTTGTTCTTGGCTTGGAGATTTAACCCATATTAGGAATCTGCTTCCCATGAAAATCTGAGGCCAAGAAACCTAACCTATTTTGGGTTATGCCTCTGATGAATGTGAGGTTTTCACCTCCATGGAGCATTAGTGAAGCCTCGGATTGACCAAACCAAGAAACCCACAAGGAAAAGATATGATGTTTGCTTGGTTTCAATAATTCAGAGAAAAATCAAGGAATATCGAGTCATAAAATATAGAAAATTTAATAACTTCTTTGGGTTCTAAAGTGTAATGCACTTACGTGGGTGGATAGAGCAAGTAGCAAAATTTTCTTGTAGTGCTATGATACACACTTTCCTTCTATCAGATTTGCGCTTGCCTCTTTGGGGGTGGTAAATCTAATAAATTCGGTACGTATTTTTGTAGAGAGGTCACCAATTTATTAAACCAATGTCAATTGCAAGTAGGTTTTTGGAATTTACAAAGAAGGTTATCTGTATACAAATTAGTGATATTGAAGAGAGAAGATATCCAAGATATTGCTTCTGGAAGCACTGGATGGCAATAATAAAACTGGTTTCTAATACTGGAAATTCGCGCTGGTGGTAAGACAATTTGGAAATTATGGGTAATTCAATGCTATAACAATGCAGCATTGGAGAACGGATTAAAGTTGCAAAAATAGGCTGATGAGAACAAAATCTGATGTGTATTTTGGCGTGCATCACACCTAGAATTCCTTAGGCATTGCACCTGAGCTCTCATGGTATCAGCCAACTACAAGAATGCTTAATAGATGCTGAAAACTCCCTAAACATAAATGAAACTGAATTACATCAATAAATAAATATTTTTTGTTCTCCTCATTAGGATTCTACAAGAAACTGGGAAAATAGATCGAATGCGGAAGTCCAGCTGCATATCTAAACCAAATGTAAACACCAGCAGCTGCTACTAAGGCCCGGTAAAACCTAGATTTTGTCAAAATACACCAAACTGCTAAAATTAAAAAAAAAAAAAAATGAAACAAAGAAATGCCAATAGCTTATTAACTTTGATTAAACCCGAAAATGTGGCCAATATTAACTAGAAACAGCTATTTTAGTTCCAATCATTGAGATGATGTCTCTGAATTTTTTTGTTCCATGATTTTGTTTTTGCTTTAGCTTCTTGTCCCCGGGAATCAAATAGATTGAATAGTTGCACTGTATATGCGTAGGTTGGTCTCTTAAATTTTCCTTGTAGAGCAAGATTTTCTAGGTTAATTGCTATTCAGAAATCTGTTACTCAAATGTATGGCTGTTGAATGCCTTACATTGTTTGTTTTTGCTGAATAAGCACAAAACATTTATGTGGAATTGGCATTAACGTGAGTGCAGATGTCGGATTTTAAAAGATTGTGCATGATTGCTTGAAGGAATCAGTAAATTAAGTTTGTGGCGTGGTTTTCTTTTCATGATATCTTGTGAATAATAAATCCAAATTCCGGCACATAAAATCAAATGCAAAGCTAATATTTTACCTTTTCCGTATTCATTTCTTCTTTTGCTTGGTCATTTAGTTTTGGGGGGTTGAGTGAGAGATAAATGTTATAAAACTTATTTATGTTATAATCTATTTTAGTGTTTTGTTTAAATTTCAGAATGCTGGGAATGAAGCAGTTCGATCAGGAAGGTATTCTGAAGCAGCGGAACATTATACTGCCGCTTTATCAAACAATATTGAATCTCGTCCTTTTGCAGCTATCTGTTTTTGCAACCGTGCTGCTGCCCTCCAAGGTCTGGGCCAAATAGCTGATGCTCTTGCAGACTGTAGTCTATCCATGGCCCTTGATGCAAATTACACTAAGGTTTACCTCTTAGCAGTGCAATAGCATACATGGATTGTCAAATGATGTTTTCCTTTGCCTTTAACATTTTGTCTTCCAAATGATGCTGTTTGAGTCTGTGGAGTGAGCTTTCCTCAAATTAAACAACCTACCTACAGAAGGTGAAACTGGCAGTTGTTTAGCATAAAAATTTTCTTACACACTTTTGACCCAACTCGTCGACATGGTAAATGAATTTTCCACACAAATTTAGGAACAACTGAATACAAGCTTAGCCTGTTGCCTTAATAATTACCTTTATAGCATCCTTTCATTAGAAGTTGGAGTATAGTTGATTTTTCGAGAAAAGTGGCAATTACACCCTGTTTGTTTGCTCAAAATTATAGTGTCATGAAAGTGTAAGTATCGTCACAATTTTAATTTCAGAAATACCTCCATTGTGAACTTCTCCTGAACTGTTCCAAATACACATTCTTGCTATCTCTTCTTTTCTTCTGAAAATTAAGGTTGACTACTTTCTTGTTAAAATTATTGTGGACTATCTTGGCTGCTTATTTTTGTACTCACATTACCCTTTATGTGTGTCGTTATGGCTGATTGGTTCTTCCCTTAAACAGGCTGTTTCTAGAAGAGCTGCCTTACATGAGATGATCAGAGACTATGCACAAGCAGCTAGTGACCTTCAGAGACTTGTATCAATTCTTGAAAGTCGATCTGCTGAAACCACCAAACAGTCAGGATCACCTACTGGGTCCACTGGCAGCAGAGACATAATCCAAGCTCGTCGACATATGTCATTGATGGAAGAAGCAGTGAAGAATGAAGTCCCCTTGGATTTCTACCTCATCTTGTAAGCTTTCAGTTGGAGGCTTTCATTACTTTATATAATTTGTATAAACTCAATCAAAGTCATTCTAGTAAAATTTCCGACCCACAACGGATCGGTAATATCCTATGGACAACTCAAATAATTATAATAATGCTGAATTAGTGGTAGTAGTGCTTTGCAAGTCATGATCTTGATAGGGAAATTTTCTTCAACATCCCCCCCTCTTTCTTTTTACAACATAAAATTAGTTTTGCCTTGCCATGCTGCAGTGCAGCATGGTTTCTCTACTGGCAAAAAGCGCTTCTAAGTGTAAGAAACTCTTTCTAAATTTTTTTGTGGCATTTGGTTGTCACTGGGGAAGAGCATTTGCAAAATTAAAAAGGCTATTCTACTTCTATGTCCACGTCTACTTGTATTCCAAATTTTGGGCTTTTAAGAGTATAGATTTTTTAGCTTTTTTAAAAGGTTTATTTGTCTAAATACTTATACCTTTTTTTTTTTTTGAAACACTAAAATACCTTTACTTTTAAAATTTTACTTCATTTCTCTCATGACTTTAAAAAACTTGTCTATTAAAGTAACTTTGTAATCTTTTCTAGACAATGCTCATGACAACCAAACAACCAATAACTTTTATTAAAAGCTCTGCTTCTGAAGGGTCTGCTCCAAGAAACTCTACTGAAAAAGCTATACCAAACAGACCCTTAAGGTTGTTCAAATGCTTTCCCCTTTTAGAAGCGGAATAATCTCAAGATTATTTTAATCTTATTTAAGTTGCAATCATTCATGAGAATAGTTCATCCAACCTTAGTATTTGTTTCTGTAAGAAATGCCCTTCCCAATTACTTGCTTACCATCTCTGGTTGTGATACCAGGGGAGTTAAGGCATCTGATACAACAGCTGATATAAAGAAGGCATACCGAAAAGCAGCCCTCAAACATCACCCAGACAAGGTTCCAGATCTTCGTACCTGCTCTTTTAATTTATTTATTGTTATGCCATACTTCTAGTTACTTGTTTGCCATGAACTGCTGCTTTTTCATAGGCTGGACAGTTCCTGGCTAGGACTGAGACTGGAGTTGAGGGACGACTGTGGAAGGAAATTGCTCATGAGGTTCACAAGGATGCTGACAGGGTGTTTAAAATGATTGGAGAGGCATATGCAGTACTTTCAGACACCACTAAGGTATGCTATACCCATCAATTATTTGAGAGCCATTGCACTTTTAGTTATTAGCATTTTATGTATTCAAATGCAGTTTTTTCTCCTTAGAATTTGCTTTCTTTTTTGTACATGTTAGCATAAGATCTGACTGCTTAAGCCTCTATGAAAGTTTATGCCAGTAGCATGTGACCATGGAAAATAGACTAATCTGTTCCTGGTTCTACATGAGATATATAACGCTGTTATAGAAGTTGTAGAACAAGAGAATTTATTGCAACATATTGCTATTTTGAAACTTCTGAAGTTTTGATGACTTTAACCAAGGATAATGTTAAAATCAGAACTATTAAACTTGTGCAATCACTAATTTGACTCAAACAATCACCTCTTTGTGGGTTGTGGTTCGGGTGGGTGGCACATCTCGAGATCAACTCCTATCTATTTGAATAATGGCCAATGTTGTGCGCCTGGCCTACAGATATAAGTTACAAATGTCAGAATGTCACTGTATTACAACATTGTTTATTTTTAGTTTATCTACAACTTCTCTCTTACTTTCGATGAAATTTTCTCTTCCTAAAAGCGATCAGATTATGATTATGAAGAGGAATTGAGAAAAGCTCCAAAGGAAAGTCCTCCAAGTAGTTATTACAGCAGGTCATCAGATGCATATAGTTATTCTTCTCAGGGGAGTCCCAATAGACGAAATTGGCAGCAGAGCTGGAAGACATACGGAAATTCATATTCTCGACAGTGAGAAACATAAGGAAAAATTGCACCTACTTTTTCTTGGAGTTGCATACCCTGAATCAAGGAGTTGGGTCAACTTTTAATGTTGCACGGGTTCTTTGACGGATCCCTAGTAGTGACTAGCCACCTCGGGTGAGTTCAGATAATTAACAGCATTAGAATGTGAATGACTGGCCTGGTATAGGAATCGTCTCATTTTGCAGATATTGCTCATGTTTTGACATACACTCGTGCGCGCGCGCACTGCTGAAATTAAGAGATTGGGAATGAGGGAAATTTTTTATTTAGTTTTTTTGGTACTCGGCTTTGTTATGACTAAATTAACAGTTAAGGATTGCACTCCCTCTGCATCTCTGCTCGGCTGACTTAACTATGGAAGAAGACGACAACTCGGACATTTTGCTATACATTCAATACAAATGGAGAAACGGGAGAAAAGCTTATGCGAAATTGTTACTTTGATTCGTATTTACAGTCGCCATATCGAAAGAAGATGCATTGTTTGTGCTGTAATCTTGATATTCTTCTTGCAGTGCCTACGGCTTTCTTGGGTGTTATATATTCTCTCTCCATTACTTATTGGGGAAATACATGACAATAAAGAAAATGAAGAAATGCTGTTTTTTATTATATATATATATATATTGACCGAGTTCATTTGGTACTGTGTTGATCTTACTGTGCTTTGAAAATAAAATTAGATAATACTAATTCTTAGTAAGATTTTTTGAATTTTTACATTGATATTTGACTAATGTCATTATATTATACCATAATGCAAAATAGACCTCAAAACTTTGGCACGTCGAAGATTGATAGAAATTTTTAGGTGGAATTAGTGTTTTCTGCGTGTTCATCCAATAATCATATCACGTGTTCTTGTTTTAGAGTTTGTTCCGAGTTCATTGATTATAACATTGATAATGATAACAGAACAAAATGTAAGATGCGTTTGTTTTACTGGACTGTCTTTCATAAATTTTTCTCGTTATTTGGAGGGTTTTATTAAATAGGGGTCTAATCTTACGACAATATTTTAAATTTAAGTTAATTAATCAAGTTATTTTTAAAATAAAAAAAATAATATTAAGTATTTTAAATTGTATTTCATCGATTATTCTACGTGGTCAATAATATAATAAAAAATTAATTAATTAATTTAAAATTTATAAATTTATATTTAATTAATAATATTTAAAACAATATTTCCAAAAGCTTCGCATTCCTTGAAAAAATTTGAATTATTTTCATGTGAAATAAACATATCACGTGGTCCGCAAGCAATAAAATTAGCTTTGAATTAGTAATTAATTAAAATTTTATAATTAAAAACTGTAATCTGCTAATATATATTTTTAAAATTACTAGTTTAATTTAATACACTTTGAACTGTAGCAATATGTCAATTATAATAGATCGATTACAAACGCCTATCAAATTTCCAATTGTTAGAAATTTATATGCAAATTTGCATAAAATCTGATGCCACTGATTTTTCCTTTAATTAACTTAATGCATTTTAATATGATATTCTATAATGAGAATCCTAAATTTTAGGGCATTAGAAAATTCAATTCCATTTAAATCTTAAAATATTAATAAAACCCTCTTGCATAACCATCTAAATTACTTTTTCGTGCAATTTTTCATTTTTATTTTTTATTTATTTAATAAGTCAAACAAAAAAGACTTCTATATACTTATTTTGATAATTTGAATCAATCATACCAACTCAATTTACCTAATCCAGTAAATAATTGAACGAATGTCTATTCATTGGCTTAAGTTGGCGAGACAGAGTCCATGCAACTTTGCAGGGTGCTCATTACTGCTCGCCTTGTTACTAATGTCTTCGTCGTTTCAAAATTTTGTTAATACCATTGAACTAGTTTTTCAAACAAAATATCGAAGCGAACCAATTATTTTTGACAACGAAACACAAAATTATTATCCAAAATTAAAGAAAACAAAAAGGAAAGACATCAGCAGTTACGTGCCACCTCCCCAACACGAGTGACGTTACACCCTCACCACATTGGGATCCTCCGACCGTAAATCTATCCAGAGTTGGTAGCCGTATAACATCATTTACTGTCCCAAACACCATACAGCGGCCACCAACTATTTTTTTCCCATTTTAGACTGCTTTTAAGTGCTCCATTGCCAAAAACAATTCCACCGTTATGTCAATGGGGAAATTTACAGTCCGATTGTACCAACAAGGACTTGAATGAGTTCAATTTTTGGTCACTTGACACCCTTCAAAATCAACCAATTCCAGCCAAGCAGATATGAATCAACTATGTCAAGCCTCAAAACAAATTTTAACATACATTACCTCTTCTAGAAAGATGATACATGGTAATCTGCGAAAGAGTAAACAAGATACGGCAAACATTTAAGAACATAATCATAAATATCCTCCAAAATTAAGACTTTAATCTATTCACGTTCCAATTCAATAAATAAAAAAGGAAATTTGATCGCAAAGGCAGCTCTAATCTGAATAATTAAAGAAATAATTTCCAGAGACTACAAAACTTGCAACAAGAAACACTGGCACCAAATTATCGTGCAGCCTGTGTTTGTGCATGCTCCAGAAGCTGACTAACTAGCTTGTAGGTACGTCCTGAAAGTGCTTTGGTATGATCTATTAGTTGCTCATACCTGACGACATACAGAAAGGGTCAAGCCAGAAAATATGAGATAAGAGTAAGTAAAGGTGAACAACCATGTGAAGAAAATTAACAAATAAAATAATAGAACTAACTCTTCCATGTTAAAATATAGCAGTGGGTATTTTTAATCTTACACATTAGGTTGGGTGGGTTCCATGATAACAGTTCCCGACTTCGCATCAATTTTGGCATCAAGTTTTGAGCTTCGAATCAGATTCGCAATCCATCTTTGAGCCTCCTCAAAATTAAGATTCAACTTCTCAGCAAGCACTCTGTCACAAATTGGCAAAACAATTTAAATTGAGTTCATATTAGAAAAAAAAAAATTGGTTACCATACGAAGTCACTAAAGGAGATTGAAGCGATCACTATTGCCATAAGCGGCATGGTTTGAGAAGAGAGATTAATTCTTTTGCATCAAGAGTTTGGGCTCATAATTATTCCATGAGCAAGTGAATATTTGGTATTACTATTTCCATTTTCTCCAGAAACCAGAAAGTCCTTTATAATATTAATATATAGTCTTGAAGTTTCCCTTCAATATAATTTCACACAAGGTTCATTGATTTCCATCTATGTTTTTACAAGTGAATATTGTATATGCAGAATCTCAGCTTAAAGCTCGTTCACGATGCCATTATGGTACAGCAAGTCACTTCTGAATATTTGTGGACTAGGTTTATCCGACTTTCAATACTGTTGTATATTTTATCCTTGAGTGACAAATCAAAATGTATTAATAAGATAGGAAGACAGAATCAAAGATATCCAGCGATTAAGGCTAGGAACCTCTCCCCCAGAAGAAGAATTAGTAGAATTTCCTTATTTATAAAGTAGATGCTATATATGCATTAGTAGAATTTCCTTATTTATGAAGCAGATGCTATAAATGCATGAGTCTAAAATATACAGATACGGAAAGCAAATACTTACGTCATATCAATACGTTGATGAATTCGACAATAGGTTTCAAAGATGAATAGCCGAGCATTTTCGAGGAACTCATCTCTCAATGGCACTGCAGCAAAGTTGACTTCTTCAACTCTTTTGCCAAGGAAGGGATCATTCAATATTACCTATATAATATATAAAAGGTTAGGACAAATTAGGAACGGAGATCCAAGCCATTTCACAAACCACTTTATGATATAGGTGCAGAAACAAAACAAATTTGACAAAAATACAATATGGAAAGTCAAAAACAATGAGTAAAATAGCCCATCTGCCCATTCCTCCCATTCCAAGTAATAAGTGTTACACAAGTAAGAAAAGGGTGCATGTATGACTCAGCACTTTGACAGAGATACCAACAAGAACCCAATAAAACTTACATCTTCACACTCCTTCACCTTCTTTTGTGCCCCATCAAAGTCATAATTGACATAAACACAAGCCAAAAACTCGGTAATGGGATCTTTGTAAGCACTCTGCTCTTGCTGAATAACCTTAATAAAATCTTTGAATTGAGGTCTCCTTCTTTTGTTAACAATGAATGCAGTGGCCAAGTAGCGTAAGAGATGGGGGGCATTGGTTTGAATTGCATTTAGATACCTGAAAATTGAAATCAAATCTTAGATACAGATGTACAAATTCAGCATCATTGTCATCCTAGAGGCCAACAGAAACACAACGAAGGACAGAGGAAGAAACAAATGATATTCTCAGCACTGAATTATGCACAAGATATTTGAGATAAAAATATGTCAGTACAGAAGGAAAGAAGTCCAAACGGCATACTTATCCTGGTTGAATAAATCAATAATCAGGGTTCTTCCATTATCATGATTGAAAAAGATAAAGAGACTCCAATGCATCAACCATATTCTACTTTGCATCTGATTTATTGGTGATGAGAAACTCTGCACAAAAACAATTACCAATCAGTATACGCCTCAAAATGAGACAATACCAAAATTGTAAGCAGAAAGGCAATGATGGAGGATTAAAAACACCTTTGAATCATCAATCTTTTCTTTCAACTGATTGAGTTCTTCAAGAGCTATATCCCAGTTCTGCATCAATATCTCAGCAGCCAGTTTTCCCCAGAATGCACTTAGATTCCTTTCACTGTTTGTGCACAATGCCCTATACTGATACAGATAGTCAGCAGCACCAGAATAGTTCCCACATTCAAACTGAAATTTGGCATACTGATACAATGCCTCTACCTGGTCTGGACCAATCTGATTGAAAGAAAAGACAAACATTTCACAAGTTAAACTTACTTGAAAAATGTAAAGTGGGTTTCTTGGAGGAATAAGGACAAGAAACTAAATAAGCAAATGATAAACTACTCCAAGATAACATAGCAAATCCAAGATTTCCCCTTCAAATAGACATGCCGAAGATATCCGATTCATAAATTGATAGCAGAATATTAAAAGACTGGCAGATGTTTAACCCCTGATATTCTAAAGTATTACTAATAAAATATCAAAAGGCTTAAATAAGATCCAAAGATTGCAAGCAGAGATGTTGGGTTCATAAACAGTAAAAAGCTTTTGTATTTTCAGAAAGATCTACTTGAATATAATATCTTACAACTCAGATAATTATAAGACAACTGAAAA
>JAWDEX010000023.1:2328650-2341711 GCA_035221805.1 Trichilia hirta
TCAAATTCGACCATTCCAACCGAGCAGGGTATTGTATGAACTACACCAAGCCTCAAACAAATCATAACAGACTCTCTTCTAGAAAGATGATACACGTTAATCTTTGAAAGAATAAACAAGTCACAGCAAGCATTTAAGAACATGATCTTAAGTATCTTCCAAAATTAAGACTTTAATTGATTCACGTTGCAATTCAATAAATAAAAAAGGAAAATTGATGGCAAAAATAGCTCTAATCTGAATAATTAAAGAAACAATTTCAAGAGACGACAAAACTTGCAACGAGTAATTTCAATTAAACATTGGTACCAAATTATCGTGCAGCCTGTGTTTGAGCATGCTCCAGAAGCTGACTAACCAGCTTGTAGGTTCGCCCCGAAAGTGCTTTGGTGTGGTCTATCAGTTGCTCATAGCTGAGAATAAAGGGATCATCAAGTCAGAAAATATAAGATGAGAATAGGTAAAAGATGAACAAAACAAATATGTCAAGAAAACAAATAAATAAAACAAGAGAATGAACAAGTCTTCAATGTACAAATATAGCAATGGGTATATTTAATCTTACACATTAGGTCGGGTGGGATCCATTATAACAGTTCCTGACTTTGCATCAATCTTGGCATCAAGTTTTGAGCTTTGAATAAGATTCACAATCCATCTTTGACCCTCTTCGTAATTTAGATTCAACTTCTCAGCAAGCACTCTGCCACAAATTGGTAAAACAATTTAAATTGGATTCATGAGAGAAATAAAAGGTTACCATATGAAGCCATTAAAGGATATTAAAGCAACCACTACGGCCTATACCTACTCTATTTGAAAATAAAATTTGCTTTTAACAGGTGAAGAGGGGAGGTTTAAGAAGCAAGATTAATTCTTTTACATTAAAAATCTGGGCTCATAATCATTCCATGCTCAAGTGAATATTCGTTATTAACAATTCCATTTTCTCAACGAACCTGAAAGTCTCTTATATATTAATGTATGGCCTTGAAGTTTCCCTTCAATATCATTACACCCCTGGTTCGTTGTTTTTCAACTATGTATTTACTAGTGAATATTATATATGCAAAATCTCAGCTTAAAGCTTGTTCATTATGCCATTATTGTACAGAATGTCCCATCTGAACAGCTCTGTGGACTAGGTTTATCTGACTTTCAATACTGTTGTATATTTTATCCTTGAATAAAAATTCAAGAAGTATCAATAAGATAAGTGAAAGAATCAAAGATATCCAGAGATTAAGTCTAGGAATTCACTGGGAGAAGGATTAGTATATTTTGCTTATTTAGAAAGTAGATGCTACACAAGCATGAATCTGCAACACACGGAAGCATGCAAATACTTACGCCATATCAATACGTTGATGAATTCGACAATAGGTCTCAAAGATGAATAGCCGAGCATTTTCAAGGAACTCGTCTCTCAGTGGCACAGTAGCAAAGTTGCTTTCTTCAACTCGTTTGCCGAGGAAGGGATCATTCAATATTACCTATATCACAAATAAAAGGTTAGGATGAACCATGAACGGTGCTTCAAGCCATTTTACCAACCACTTTATCATTTAGATGCAGAAAAAGAAACATGTTACAAAAAATACTACATGCAAAGTGAAAAACATGGAGTAAAAAAACCCCTCTGCCCCCATCCCTCCCATTCCAAGTAATATATGTCTACACAACACAAGAAAGAAAAGGATGCATATAATAAAGGTCAATAAAACTTACTTCTTCGCACTCCTTCATCTTCTTTTGTGCCCCATCAAAATCATAATTGACATACACACATGCCAAAAACTCTGTGATGGGATCTTTGTAAGCACTCTGCTCTTGTTGAATAACCTTAATGAAATCTTTGAATTGCGGTCTCCTCCTTTTGTTAACAATGAATGCAGTAGCCAAGTAGCGTAAGAGATGGGGAGCACTGGTTTGAATTGCATTTAGATACCTGAAAATTAAAATCAAATCTTAGACACAGGTACACAAATTCAGCACCATTATCATCCTAGAGGCCGATAGAAGCAAAATTAAGAGCAAGGAAAGAAACAAATGACATTTGAGGAATAGTATAAGTGTACAGGAGGAAAGAAGTACAAATAGCATACTTATCCTGATTGAATAAATCAATGATCAGGGTTCTTCCATTATCATGATTGAAAAAGATGAAGAGACTCCAATGCATCAACCATATTCTGCTCTGCATCTGATTTAATGGCAATGAGAAACTCTGCAAAAAACAATTACCAATTTGTATACACCTTTCAATGAAACAATACCAAAAATGTAAGTAAAAATACAATGATGCAGGATTATAAATACCTTTGAATCATCGATCTTTTCCTTCAACTGATTGAGTTCTTCAAGAGCTATATCCCAGTTCTGCATCAATATCTCAGCAGCCAGTTTTCCCCAGAAAGCACTCAGCCTTTTCTCACTGTTTGTGCACAAGGCCCTGTACTGGTACAGATAGTCAGCAGCACCAGAGTAGTTTCCACATTCAAACTGAAATTTGGCATACTGATATAATGCCTCTATCTGGTCTGAACCAATCTGATAAAAGAAAAGACAAACATTTCACATGTTAAACCTACCTGCAAAAAGTAAAATGGGCTTTCTTGGAAGGATAAGGACAAGAAACTAAATAACAAAATGAGGAAGTACTCCAAGATAACATAGCAAATCTCAAATTTTCCTCTCCAAATAAACATGCTGAATATGTCCAATTAATAAATTGACAGAAGAACATTAAAGGATTGCCAGATGTTCAAGCCCTCATATTCTAAAGCACTATAAATAAACCATCAAACCGCTCCAAGAAGATCCATAGATTGCAAGTTAAGATGCTGGGTTTGTAAACAGTAAAAAACTTTGTACTTTCAGAAGTATCTACTTATAATATCTTACAAGTCAGGTAATCATAAGATAACCGAAACACTCATCCTAAGAATTTATACTCCAACCATTCAAATTTACAAATGTTTTCCGTATTAATCAGGACTCATTCACATGGCATAGGAAAGTCGACAAATTCATCAATTAGTTCCTCTTCTATACTTAATTCTTATCCTCGTTCGCGGCACCAAATAAAAAAAAAAGAATTTAAATAGAAAAATACTAACATTATATATCTTCAATCTGTTATTATGTCTTAAAACTCAATAAATACTTCCGGAACTTTTGAAAATTTTCAAATGAATTACTTGATCAAAAATTAAGGAAGATCTGTAACTATTATCCTACTCGATAAAAATAGATAATGGCAATAAGACCCATAAGCTACAGATATTGCCCAACTTACAAACAGAAAAAAGCTTGAAAAAATAAACCATTAACATTAAATCCTAATTCGCATCAAAATAGCTTATTTCTCAGTCTTTAAAAAATACATAATTTACATCATATAATTCAGGAAAAAAAAAAAATATGCATAAAGAAGAAGAAACCTGGTAACGTTCATTGAGCATCTGCAAATTATAGTGCTTGTCTGGCCTCAACTCCTGTACAGCGTTAGCATTCTGCAAGAACGATACAAGAGGCGCCGCCCTCTCCTCCAAGGCCTTCAATCTGGCGACCACCTCCGCCCTTCGCTCCACCATATCTTGAGGAACTTCTTCTGTGTGGTAAAGGCTCTTGTGAATATCCATAGCGTAGTCGACCATGTTCGTCTTGTTCAACAACTCGATCTTCGACTTCAGGATCTGTTCATCGGGATAAAGCTGTCGCTCCTGAAGAAACTCCAACAACGGAAACACAAGATGACGGTCGAGATTCGGAGCGATGCGCTGCGTTAGGTCGTAATTGGCCATGATGGCTAGACTCCGCTGTGAACACTAACGCTATAGAGAAGAGGAGCAGAGCAGCGCCGACTCCAGCTGAGAGACGAGATAATGGGTTTCTAGGTTTTGTTGAGTTTTTGCATTATTGACAAAAATATACCCCTGACTGTTTTCCGTTTCAGAAAATGAAAAACACTGGCTGTTGAATGTGGATTAGATTTTTAATGGTAAATTTATCGAAATTCAATAATATATAATTTTTAGAGTAAAATAAATTAAATAAAAAAGAAACAATCACTATTTTATGATTTTTTAAAATATTACATTAATATAAATTATAAGCAAAAAAAAAAATTTAGATGCAACCAATATATTATGTTCATTTCATACTTATTTAATAAATAAGAAAGAATTTAAAACATATATCATGCAGATAAAGGTTCAGACAACGCAAATGATGATACCCATAATCTAAATATTGTTAGCCCCGAAGTCTGGCCAAATATCCCACAGTCTGAAGTCAACCTTATCACAAAGCCCAACAAAATTCTACCTATTTGCTGGAAAAATCAAAGACCAAGTTTCAGTTGAATGTAATGATGAAGGGGGTCGCATACGTTGAAATTCGAACCAATTGTATTTTTATCTAAATTTCTTCGAGAACCTGATCAGAAGTTATTGCGAGAATTTCCAGTTCCAACCCATACGAAATCTCCAAAGGCAAACACGGGTCCGTTGCTACTCGTTCAAGCCACTTTTTTCAAATGCGGTAGTAGCAATCGGAATCAGCACTTCGCACAAGTTCGCGGATGGCTACACAGTAAGCATATTCATAACAAGTTGGGCTGTAATGGCTCTTGATTCTGAGGAGAAAACGCTTCCGGAATTTGTTGCACAACTTGTTTTTTCCGCCGGACGGATTCATGGTTGCCCCTACGTAGATGTTTCCGAAGTTGGATATGTATCGAAGAGGTATGTGTTTGATTCCTTAAAAATTGATTAACTGAACTCAAATGATTCCATTGTAGGTGTGCTCGTACTCGAGTAGAGTCTGTAACAGCACTCACTTGGAACTGTACAATGACTACAGCAAGTTTTCAAGACTACCTTGGTTACTTCAATCGATGATGAACTTGCATGGAATGGCAGATATATGTGGGAAATATTATAGGATATTTTTCTGCTCAAACAATGGAGACAGATAAAATTGCAAGACTTGATTCATCTACTAAAGAAAGGAAAGGAAGAATTCATCGAGAACGGACTTGAAATAATGCTAGGATACAATGTTGTGAAATTATTATGAAATTGGTAAATAAAATCATTGCTAAAGTTGTCTAAAAAATTAAATTAAAATTTTGAAAAAACAAAATCTATTATCTATTAAAATAATAATAAGGTAAATTACTTTAAAAATATAAAATTTTAGAGTCAAAAGTTAATTAAATATGAAAAAAATATTAAATACCACATAACTTTTGTAAATTATGATTACTTAATTATTTACTTTTAAAATATTTTATTATTATCTTTGTTTGTTATCTTTTTAAAATTAAATTTTAATGAGAAGAAAGATTTGATTAACCAAATCTTTACTTTAATTATAATTTAACTAAATTAAAATAATTAATTGAGAATGAGAATAGAGATTCTAAATATCTTACCTTACATCAGTTATTATTTAATTAACAAAAAATTTAATTAACCTAAAAAAATAGTGAATATCTCAAATGTTCTATTTTAATCTTATTATTTAAAAAAATAGGATAAATATTCTAAATGTACTATCTCAGTCTTTAGTAAAAAAAATTTAGTAGATCCAAGGATAAAATTAATCATCCTAAACATTCTACTTTACCTCATATATTTAATTAATGAAAAAAATATAATTAAACTTTAATTAATCAAAAGAAAAATAAATATTTTAAATGCCCTATCTTATTTTGACTAATTTAAATTTTTTAAAAAATTAATTAAGTACAGGAATTTTTAAATGTCCTCTTTTATCAAAATTTAATTGTATTAAATAAATTGTAATTAACAAAAAAAATAAACATCTAAATGTCCTATTTTCATCCTAGTTAATTTTAGTTATTATTATTATTTTTAATTAATTAATTAAAAAATAAAAATATACATCTTATACGTGCTACCTTAATCTTTAGTTAATATTTAAATTAAATAAAAAATAAAAAAATATTTTTTGGGGGGGCTAATTCACAAATATGTTTAAAATATGGGCCAAATGTATAAATATCTAAAACTTAATCCTTTGGACGAAACTTTAAATATTTTATAAATTTTTGTCTAAATCAAAAATAAAATTAATTTAGGTTGATTTACAAATTAAATAAACATCGAAGTCAAATTGTAAATATTTAAATTTAAGTTCAGGATTAAATAGCAAAAAATTATAAAATTTGAGACCTAATTAAAATTTATCAAAATCAACCTGATTAAAATTAAACAAAATGAACCTAATTAAAATTGTCCAATCAAAATTTGAAGTAAGGGTTTCATCTTGCCGCTGCCAACCCCTTTGTAAAACTAAAATAATTAAAAATTTAATTCGTGGGTTGCCTTCAGTATTTGTCATGTATCATATAAATATTTTAATTTATCTAAAATTATCATGTAAAAAAAATAATAATAATAATAAATATAATAGAGAGAGAGAGAGAGACATATATATTAAATTATTAAAAGATTAATAAATATTTTGTATTCCTACACTTTTGTATCTTCTCTCTTCTTGTATATCTCTGCCTCTCTATTTTCTCCTTGTATTTCTATCTCATTATGTTTTTATTTTTTATTTTTTTGTCTTTTTTATTTCCAATGGCCTTTTCTTTTTCTTTTCTCTGTGTATTTTTTTTCTGCGTCTCTCCCCGTTCCTATTCATACGTATCCTTTTCTTTCTCCTCCCCAACAATCCTTATAGGTACAATCTCAACTCTGTACCTTTTATAACCTTTCTTACTTTCCAATAACTTTTAAGTTGTATGGACGTTAATTATTTATTTATTTATTTTTAATTAAAGAATTAAATTAAGACATGACGATTATCAAGAGAAATGATGAGATAGACTCTCACATTTACGCCAACATACGTAGATTTTCATTCTAAGAGACTAGATTTGGTTGCTTAGCCATCTGTGAGGGAAGAAGACATGGGCTTGTTCGAACATCACTAGGGGCTCAATAAAGTCGAATCGAGTTGATACTGTTATATGTGTGTGATCACGTATATATTATAAAATAACAATCAAAATAGCAAATTTAACATAATATATATATTATTTATAAATTAAATATTTTTAATTTTTAATTATTAATTTTTAATAATTTACAGATAAAGTATAATATCAATAATACGTTACTTTTGATAAATTAAATGTATTTAATTTTTTGTTAATTAACCAATTTAAGAAAGAGAACGAAAGAGCGAAAAAAGAGAAAGAGAAACTGAACGAATTCAACTTGAGGAAGCAAAAGAATGTTATGCTTCCTTTTATAATGTTAGGCAAAATATTATTAAAATTCTCTAATTATAAAATATCATTAGATTTTTATTTAAAAAATATTATTTAGATTCTAATTATAAAATATCATTTAAGTTTCTTAATTTTTAAAAATTATAAATTAACCTTAAATTTTATTTAAATATCTGCATATTTATGAAATACTGTAATTTATTTTAAATTATAATAAGATTAATTTTTCAAACTTTCTTTTTATTAAATAATTTAACCCATAAATTATTTACGACTTTTAACTAAAAAATATCTTCGAGAGTGTTAACTCTCTTGCAAATATTATTTACTTTCTCTCATAGTAAAGATAATCTCAAATTTATGTTGTGACCTCTCACGTTCATTATGATGTTAACTATGAACTGAAATCAATCCTATTGACTTCATTTCGAACTATTCAAATGCTTAATGACTATAGTTGACATCTAGTAATGTATCATAACCCCTAACTCATAATAAAAAAAAATATTCATCGATCTTTTATTCTTAATTATAAATTTTGTGTGAATAATTTTCTTCCATTCAGCTAATTTCAACTAAATTAGGGCTCACAAATATTAAAATCCTAAATTTAATTTTATTCGGATAATCAGTTAGTACGAGCTAAACTTGTCATTGTAAACTCTTTGTATGATATTTGTGCTTTAATTAAAGACTTTAATTTCAGTCGTTTACTAATATTCAACTAGAAATTCAAATCTGAATCGAGTTAACGGTATCTTAAAATTCACTATATCAAGTCAACGAATTTTTTCTGATAGACATTTGCTTCTCGATATAAATAACACATGAATAAACTGGCTTTTGTGTATAAGACGTAATTAGTCTAGTATTTATACATCATATAAACTATGTGCATCTATACCGATTGATAATTATGACGTTCAAAGTCTGAGAAGTAGTTAACCCACCCATATAATTCAATAATGAATCATTGACATTATACATTCATATGATTCACCATACTTTGATTACGTTTAAATAATAATTTTCTAATTATTATTTCACATTAATGTTTTAATGATATGACTATCATATCACTCGCACTAATATAATCTCATGATATTTACCAAAAATATTCAGTGTACTTACTACATAATATCAATGCCCAGTCGATATTATGTCTGTAGAGAATAATTTAGATAATTTAATTATCTTAGACGATTCACTAATATGATCGAATAGAAGAAGAAGCATATACACATAAATTAAAATACTTTCTTTATTAATAAAATATATATTCAATACATATCTTACAGCAATCTAATACAATATGCCCAAAACCAATAACACGAATAGTTTTAGGACATACAATACTAACAAACTCTCACTTGCAATAAAGCTATTTGTTGTTGTATCTCATACTCATCTTTTCATAATACGGGTCTAGCTACTTCACTTTCATCGCTTTAGTGAGAGGGTTAATGTCATTATCTGCTGAAGATATCTTTTCGATCAAAATTTCTCCAACACCAATAAATTCTCTTAATATATAATACTTCCGTTGAATATATTTAAATTTTTTTTTGTGCTCTTGATTTCTTAGCTTGTGCAATAGCACTTGTATTATTATATAATATGTTTATCGAATAAGCTATACTAGTAACTATACCCACTTTAGATATAAATTTTTGCATTTAAATTACTTCTTTAGCTGCTACATATTCAGCTTCTGTGATAGAGTCAGCTGTTATCATTTGTTTGAAACTCTTCTAACTCACAATCCCTTTATTACATAAAAATATAAAATCAAATATAGATTTTTTATCATCTACATTCGATTAAAAATCCAAATTTAAATATCCATGAATACTCAACTCTTGAAATCTATAAATCAGAATTAAATTTATAATCCTTCTTAAGTACTTAAGGATAATTTTTATAGCAGATTACTATTTCGCCTTGGGATTTACCTGATATCTGCTAATAACACTTACTATATAAGCTATATCATGTCATGTATATAGCACAGCATACATTAAGCTGTCTATAGCTGATGCATATAGAATACTACGCATTCGTTGTTATTTTTTATCGGTCTTTGAACCTATATCTGTTGAAAGATAAAGACCTTAATTGAAGGGCAGTAGACCTCTCTTAGAGTTCTTCATGTCAAACTTTTTTAATATTTTTTCAATATATAACTTTTGGAATAATTCGTTTATCCTCTTCGATCTATCTCTATAGATTCGACTCTTAAAAATATAAATTGTATTTCTCAAATCTTTTACGGAGAAAGTTCTTGATAGTCAAATTTTAATTTTTATCATCATGCACGCATCATTATCTATTAATAATATATCATCTACATATAATATCAAGAACGTAATTGTATAATTTTTAATCCATTTATAAATACAAAGCTTATTCGAATTTTTAATAAAACTAAACACTTTTACTGTTTTATCAAATTAGATGTTCTAACTTTTAAAGACTTGCTTCAATTCATAAATAGATCGATGCAATTTGCATACTTTATATGATTCAGCAATAAACACAAAATTAACTAGCTATTTCATAAATATATTTTTCTCATTATATCCATTAAGAAATACTATCTTGACATCTATCTGTCAAATTTTATAATCATAGTATACATTTGGAGGATCAACAAGTGTTGTTTATATCGAGTAACAAATGACTGTCAAAAGAAATCTATTGACTCGATATAATAAATTTTGAGGTACCGTTAACTCGATTTAGATTTGAGTTTTCAGTCGAATATTAGTAAACGACTGCAAACAAAGTCTTTGGCCAAAGCACAAATTTCATAAGAAGAGTTTATAGTGATAAGTTCAGTTCGTACTGACTGATTATTCGAATAAAATTAAATTAAGGATTTTGACATTCGTGAACCTTGATTTTGTTAGGATTAGACAAACAAAAGGAGATTATTCACACAAAATCTATAATTAGGCATAATGTTCGATGAAGTTTTTCTTCATTATGAGTTAAAGGTTATGGCACATTGCTAAATATCAACCATAATTGTTGAGTATTCAAATAGTTCAAAATAGATCAATGAGATTAATTTCAACTCACAGCTAATATTATAGTGAGCCTGAGAGGTCACAATATAAACTTTGAGATTATCTTTACTATAAGAGAGAGTAAACAATATTCGCAAGAGAGCTAACACTCTCAAAAATATTATTTAGTCAAAAATCGTAAATAGTTTACGTGTTAAATAGTGTAATGAAAAGAAAGCTTGAAAAATTAACCTTATTGTGATTTATAGTAAATCACATTATTTCATAAATATTTAGATATTTAAAGGAAATTTAGAGGCAGTTTATAATTTTGAAAAGTTAAGGGTCCTGAATGATATTTTATAATTGGGGCTTAAATGATATTTTTTAGGTAAGAACCTGAATAATATTTTGTAGTTAAAGGCTCTCAATAATATTTGTCATAAAATTTTTAAAAGGAAGCAGAACATTTCTGCTTTTTCAGGCTGTTCTTTGTTCAGCCTCAGCTGCTTCCTCTTCTCTGTTCTATTTTCTCTCTTAGACTGGTCAGATAGCAAAAAATTAAAAGCATTTGATTTCTCAGAAGTATCACATTATTAGTGCTATACTTTATCAATAAATCACTAAAGGTTAGTAATTGCAAATTAAATTTGTTTAATTTATAAAAAATATACATATATTATTTATACCCTACTATAACTGCTACTTCTGTTGTATTTTATGGTTTGTATATGATATCACACTCACAGCAGTGGTATGAGAACATGATTGTATGTTAATTATATGCAAAAATTGGATTAAAATTATATTTGGGTTAAAATTGAAAAAATTAAATTTTGTTCTGATTTAGCATGTATCATACAAGTTTTAATGTTTTGAACAGTAAAAATACATTAGGGTGTGTTTTTATTGTGTTTGTGTTAAGAAACCATTAAAAAAGCTTGTCAAAATTGAGTTTTGAGTGATTTTTGGCAGAAAAAATGAAGAAACGACGAGGCTCTACCTGGAATTCGTCTTGCTCATGCATCACATGCGCTCTAAGGGGGAGCTAGCTAACAAGCACATCATGCATGCTGCGCACAGGTGCTGAGTGCACCCCTGCTAAGTGCACCCTTTTCTACTAAATGCACCCCATAATTTTAATTTCACCCTAATTTTTTTTGGCATTTTTAATTCGATTTTTGAGTATTTTTTGGTCTTAATTTATAAAATTTTAATTTAAAAAAAATTATTTTCTCTAAAAATACACCAATCGTTAATGATATCAATGAGGGGCATTTTCGTAATTTTTTTAATTAAGCCAAAATACCCTTTTAACATTAATGACTAATTTGATTGGCCTATTTTATATTTTTTATATTATATAATAAATATAATTATTAAAATATTTAATAATAATAATTTTTTTAGTAATTAAAAATTTAAATCGTTGAACAATTAGATGAATTAGTTCAACAGATTATTGAAATTATTTTTGATAATTTAAATTTTAATCATTGAAGTGATTATCCATGTAACGAATAGTTTGAACCATAAATCAGTAAATTTATTTGTGTAACAAATGAATTTTACTATGCTTATAAATAGTATTACTATTTATATAAATAGAAATTTTAACTTGATTTTGTAAATTGCCTTTTTATATGATAAGTGAATGAAATTAATCAAGTATAAGATTCTTGTATAATAAGAAACAAGTATAAAAGATTTACTATAAATACAATATTTTATGAAAACAGTTGTAATAAGAGAGAAATAATTATCACATATGATGTGGATAATTTAAAAAAAAAAATAACTCCTTAAAATTATTATATATTTGCCTTTCATTATAGAATAACTATTTATTCTTTTACATAAATTTTTTACTTTAAGATTTTTATTATATGAGAGTATGAAATTTGTGTGATCGAATTGAATTATTTAGTTCTTAGTAATATTAGAATCTCGACCAAGATTCTATTATATGAGATTAAAATAAGAATATTATTTGAATCGGTGCAATGATTTGAATATGAATGATGTAGGACACCAAGATTTCTATTATGTAAGATGTCTAAAATTAGGGTAAAGTGAAATATTGAGTCTTGTATATGATACAGAAAAAAAAATGTTCTTTACTTATTTAAGTTAATTGACCAAGATTTCTATTATGTGAGGTTGATTAATTTTAAATGAGCATTCGATACCCACTAATTTTATTAAAATTTAACAAAAATTTTAAATCCTATTTTAAAGAGTATGGGATTTAAATTAAATAATAAGAACTAATTTGATTAACATAATGAATAATTACATTCAATTATTGAATATATGCTTTATTTGTAATTCAATACACTGACAAACTACCTTTCTTATATATTTCCCAATTTTCTCTCAGTGATAAAAATGTCGTCAGTTAATGTGTTTCAACGTATTTTGGACAATAATATGCTTATCGAATCAAATTTAAAAGACTGGTTAAAGAATTTAAAAATAGTTATCGAATTCAAAAATTCGGCTTATATTTTGGAGGCAGAGATGTCCATGTCATTAGCGGTAGATGCCTCTCAGGATGAGCAAGAAGCCTGTAATAAATGGCATGCTAATAATTGTAAAGTGAGACTCTACATGTTAGCATCTATGAATTCAGAGTTATAGAAACGACATGAGAGTATACAATCAAAGTATGAGATACTCAAATCTTTACAAGAGTTGTATATAAAAAATTCTCGTGTTATCGAGTATGAGATGTGTGTTACCCTATTTAGTATGAGACTTAGAGAGAGAATGCCACTTAATGA
>JAWDEX010000023.1:2341811-2352934 GCA_035221805.1 Trichilia hirta
AGTGCGAGTGATATGATAGTCATATCATTAGGACATTAGTGTAGAATAATAGTTAGAGAACTATTATTTGAATGTGATCAAAGTATGATGAATCACATGAATGTATGATGTCAATGATTCATCATTAAATTAAATAAGTGTATTAACTACTCCTCAAACTTTAAACGTTATAGTTGTTTATCGGTATAAATGCACATGATTTATATGGTGTATAAATATGAGACTAATCATGTCTTGTATACAAAAGTCAGTTTGGTCATGTGTTATTTATATCGAAAAGCAAATGACTGTCAGAAGAAATTTGTTGACTCAATGTAGTAGATTTCGAGACACTGCCGACTCGATCTAGATTTGAATTTTCAATCGGATATTAGTAAACGACTGAAAATAAAGTCTTTGATCAAAGCACAAAACATCATACGAAGAGTTTATAGTGATAAGTTCAGTTTGTACTGACTGATTATTTGAATAAAACTGAATTGAGAGTTTTGACATTTATAACCTTTGATTTGGTTGGGATTAGACGGACGGAAGGAGATTATTCACACAAAACCTATAATTGGGCATAAGATTTGATGAAAATTTTTTTCATTATGAGTTAGGGGCTATAGCAAATTATTAGATATCAATCATAGTTGTTGAGCATTCGAATGGTTTGAAATAAGGTCAATGAGATTGATTTCAGCTCATAGCTAATATCATAGTAAACCTGAGAGATCACAATATAAACCCTAAGATTATCTTTGCTATGTGAGAGAGTAAATAATATTCATAAGAGAGTTAGTACTCTCAGAGATATTATTTGATCAGAAGTCGTAAATAGTTTATGCGTTAAATTATTTAACAAGCTGAGAGCTTGAAAATTGACCTTATTGTAATTTAGAGTAAATCAAAGTATTTTATAAATATGTAGATATTTAAATAAAATTTAGGATCAATTTATAATTTTTAAAATTCAAGGAGCCTAAATAATATTTTAGAATTAGAGGCCTGAATGATATTTTATAGTTCAGGAATCCTAATGATATTTGCTATAAAATTATAAAAATAGAAGCAAAATCGTTTCAACTTCCCCAAGGCATTCATTTTTTGTTTTCTGCCTCCCTCTTCAACTTTTTCATTCTCTCTCTCAAATTGATCAATCAATAGGAAATCAAATGTATTTGATTTCTCAGAGGTATCATATTATTGTTGTTGCACTTCATTAAAGAATAACTAAATGCTAGCAATTGTAAATTAAATGTGTTTAATTTGTAAAAAATAAGAATACCCCGATAAAATTATTGTTTTCACTGTGTTCTGTGGTATGCATCTGATCACACACACACGGCATCGACAACATGAGATTTTTTTCATATAACTCTTATAGGTATCTGAGTATCTCATATATAGACTGCATACTCTCGTGTTGCTCTTATAACTCTCGATTTATAAATATCAATATATAAAATCGTACTCTACAATTGTCAGTATGCCATTTGATGAAGGTTTTCTACTCCTCTCTAGGGGCATCCACCTCCAATGATATAGGTATCTCATCCTCCAAAAACATAATTAAAATTTTTAAATTTGAGAACAATTCTGAAATTCTTTAACCAATCCTTCAAATTTGGTTCAATAAGCAAATTATTGTTCAAAGTTCTTTGAAACACATTAATAGATGACATTTTATATCACCAGAGAAAACTACGATATACACGAGAAAGACAGTTTGTCAATATATTAAATTACAAATAAAGCATATATATTCAATAATTAAATATAATTATGCATAATGCTAATTAAATTAACTCCTACTATTTAATTTAAATCTCATACTCCTTAAAATAAAATTTAAAAATTTTGTTAAATTTTAATAAAAATTAATAGGTATCGAATTCTTATTTAAAATTAATCAATCTCACAGGACAAAAATTTTGGTCAATTAATTCAAATAAGTAAAGAATACTTTCTTTTCTGCATATCATACAAGACTCGATATTTCACTTTGTACTAGTTTCAAACACCTCATATAATAAAAATTTTAATATTCGACACTAGTCATATTTAAATTATTGCATCTTCACAAATAATATTCTTATTCCAAATCTCATATAAT
Organism: Trichilia hirta; assembly: GCA_035221805.1. NCBI lineage: Eukaryota > Viridiplantae > Streptophyta > Magnoliopsida > Sapindales > Meliaceae > Trichilia > Trichilia hirta. Next base: position 2,343,910 of record JAWDEX010000023.1, read on the forward strand.
AGAATCTTTGTCAAAATTCAATTCGAATATTACTGAGAATCAAATAACCCAATTCTATCACACAAATTCTACATCTCTCACACAATAAAAATCTTGAAGTAAAAAATTTATGTGAAAGAATTATTAGTTATCTTACAATAAAAAGCAAATATATGATAATTCTAAAGAGTTATTTTTCTCTCTCATTACAGATGTTTTCAAAAAAATATTATATTTATAGCCAAGCTTTTAAATCTATTCTTATCATACAAGAATTTTATACTCGATCAATTTTACTCACTTATCATATAAGTAAGCGATCTTCAAAATCGAGCTAATATCACTATTTACAAGCTCAACAAAATTTATTTGTCATACAAATAAATTTACCTAATTTATGATTCAAATTATTCGTCACATGAACAATCACTTCGATGATTAAAATTTGAATTGTCAGAAATAATTTCGACAATTTGTTAAACCAATTCATTTAATTGTTTAATATTTGGATTTTTAATTATTTTAAAAATTAAATAATTTAATAATTATATTCGATATACAATATAAAAAAATATGAAACAGGCCAATCAAATTAGCCATTAGTGTTAAAAAATGATATTTTGGTTTAATAAAATAAAAATTACGAAAATGCTCCTCATTGAGGTCACCAACTGTTGGCATATTTTTCAAAAGAAATATTTTATAAAATTAAAATCTTGTAAATTAAGACAAAAAAATACCTAAAAGTCAAATTGGAAAGCACAGAAAAAAATTAGGGCAAAAATTAAAAACTAAGGGTTACAATTAGCAGGTGTGCCAAGCTGCACTCAGCAGAGTGCCACCTTGTGCTGCATTGCGCTCAGAGTGCGTAGAGTGCACTGCAGGAGCAAAAAACCTGTGCGCTATGTGCCTTGCCCGTTGTTGGATCACCCCCTCAACTCTTGGGCTATCAACTCTTTAATATAAGGGTGAGAGATAGTGCCAATTCATTGGCCTGCCCCTCACACAAACACTTGACTCGAACTCTTGATCTCTATCAATCTTAAATCAGTAAATAGCCACTTAAACTAGTCTAGGTGGTTACTCACTGACTTAAGATTGATAAAGATCAAGAGTTCGAGTCAGTGAGGGACAGGCCAATGACTTGGCACTATCTCTCACCCTTGGATCAAAGAGTTGATAGTCCAAGAGTTAGGGAGATGACCCAACACCGCTAGTAGGACAGGGCACGCGTGTCCTATATTGACATTTTTTTTTTGCTCTGCTCCTTTGTTTTTCAGCCATTTTTTGGCCAAAACTCAATTTTTTCAGCAGTTTTTCAATATAAATGCAATAAAAATACATTCTAATACATTTCTACTATCTTAAAATAATAAAACAGCTATAAAAACTACCAAATCATATTAAAATCTAATTTGGCAAAATTTAACTCAAATATAATTTCAATCTAATTTCTGAATGTAATTGACACACAATCATGCTTTGATACCACTATTATATGTGTGTGATCATATGCATACCATAAAATGACAACTAAAGTAGCAAATTTAATAGGGTATGTATATGATATGCAAATTAAACACATTTAATTTATAATTACTAACCTTTAGTAATTCACAGATGAAGTGCGACACTAACAATGTGATACCTCTGAGAAATCAAACGCTTTTGATTTTCTACTAATTGATCAATCTGAAAGAGAAAACAAAAGAGTAGAAGAAGAGGAAGAGAAACTGAACCTATTCAACATGAGGAAGAAGAAAACGTTATGCTTCTTTTTATAATTTTAAGCAAAATATTATTGAGTCCCTTAATTATAAAATATCATTTAAGTCCGTACTTAAAATATATAATTCAAGTCCCAATTATAAAATATTATTTATAACCCTTTATTTTTAAAAATTATAAATTAACCTCAAATTTTATTTAAATATCTACATATTTATGAAATAATGTGATTTACTTTAAATCACAATAAAATCAATTTTTCAAGCTCTCTTTTTATTAAATAATTTAACGTGTAAATCATTTACAACTTTTGATCAAATAATATTTTCGAGAGTGCTAGCTCTCTCGCAGATATTATTTACTCTCTCTTATAGTAAAGATAATCTCAGGTTTATGTTGTTATCTCTCAGGTTTACTATAATATTAGCTGTGAACTAAAATCAATCTTATTAACCTCATTTCGAACCATTTGAATGCTCAATAATTATGGTTGATATCTAGTAATGTGCCATAACTCCTAACTCATAATTAAAAAAATCTTCATCGAATCTTTATTCTCAATTATAAGTTTTATGTAAATAATCTTCTTTTATTCGTCTAATTCCAATCAAATTAAAGCTCACGAATGTCAAAATTCTAAATTCAATTTTATTCGGATAATCAGTCAGTATGAGTTGAACTTGTTATTGCGAACTTTCGTATGACATTTGTGCTTTGATCAAAGACTTTAATTTTAGTCGTTTACTAATATCCAACTAAAAATTCAAATCTTAATCGAGTCAACAATATCTCGAAATTCACTATATTAAGTCAACGAATTTTTCTTGACAGCCATTTACTTCTCGATATAAATAATACATAATCAAACTAGCTTTTGTGTATAAGACGTGATCAGTCTGGTATTTATACACTATATAAACTATGTGTATTTATACCGATTGACAAGCATAACGTCCAAGGCCTGAGGAATAGTTAACACATTCATATAATTTAATAATAAATTATTAATATCATGCATTCGTGTGATTCACCATATTTTAATTATGTTTAAATAATAGTTTCTTAATTATTATTTCACACTAATATTCTAATGATATGACTATTATATCACTCGCACTAATATCATCTTGTGATATTCATCGAAGATATTCAGTGTGCCTACTATGCAATATCCATGCCCAGTCGATATTATTTATGTAGAAAATAATTTAAATAATCTAATTATCTTGGACGATTCACATGTATATTCTATTATTAGTATGATTAGATAGAAAAAGAAGCATATACATGTGAACATTTTCTTTATTAATAAAATATGTATCAAATATATATCTTACAGCAATCCAATACAATATGTACAAAATTAATAACATGAATACTTTTAAGATATATAATACTAATAGATACAACTCATCTCAGCTCAAAAATTCAAAATTTAAAACCAACTCAAACTTGATCGAGTTAATATTTTTTATATCTAATGTATTTAAACTTAATTCGATTAAATTTAAATACTTATTTTTTTCAAATTATTAATATAAAATTTTAAATTCATTCAACTTAATTTAGCTCAATTATACTCTAAATAAATACTTGATGAGATTTGCGAATTTAATAATTCAAGTATTATTATATTCTAACTCAATTTAAAAAGGTTTTCGAGCTTAAATTTGACTTAATAATATTAAAGTAGAGTCAAAATCATATTTAAGTAACTCACAAGTAATTTAACTCACTTACACCTCTTAACATAATCAAGAACTGCTTGCAATTACAATTTTGAATTCACCTATACGTCTGACTTAAATAGAGTATAAGCTTATTGGATTGCTTTCATTTTTATCTATTCTATCTTCTTCCACATTGCATTGTGATGCGATTTATTTTTTGTTTAGTAATTATGTTTCATCATGAATATTAATTTAATTTATAGAGTAATATTAGGCGTTAAAAAATATTGATTGCAAATGATATGATATTTATTTATTGGATATTGAAAAATAAAATAAATAATTTTAGTTATTATAAAAATTTAATACGTAACGGATGAATAATATCTCATTAGTGACATTATTGAGGATAAATTTAGAATAAAAATTTAAATAGTGTAATATTATTGGAATTTTCTTTCATTAAAAAGTTATTTACAAAATTATGTAAATGTATTTACAAAATTATGCAAATGTTAACTAGCCTCCACAAAAATATTTGTCAACCTCAATATAATATCTTTCCAACTCTAATGAAATAATTTTTAAATTTAATTATTTAAAAATTTAAAATTTTTAAATAATTGGTTTTAATAATAATCTTATTTAAGTTTAAAAAATTATATAAAATCACAAAATTAATGCTTATAATTCTAAAATAATTTTAAAAAATACCTTTTACATAGCCTTTGCTTTTATTATTATTTCTTTCTTTAACTGTTCATGATAATTTTTATCATGTATTCTTAATACAAATTTTATATCAAACATAACATTAATTATTTTTACTTTTAAACATTAGGAGGATCAATTATTCAACTTCTTTCTTAAAAATAGCAAGTTAATTGAATTTTTTAGGATAAATTTTTGAAAATTAAACTTAGTAAATTTATAAATTGGACTTATATTTTTTATTATATATCTAATTATTTTTTTAATTAAATTAATATTAATATTTTTAATAACACTATAAATACAAAGTCATTATATAAATTATGTGTGCAAATTAATGTGATAGTATTTTATAATTGTCAAATCTTTTTTTATATTTTTTCTTACTTACCCAGTAAAAATATAGGACATACAACACATTAATTTAAATAAAAATTTTATATTTTCAATTTTATTTTAAAATTTTGTTGTCAAAAAGAAATTCAATAATGTCATAGACCATCAAATCCAAGAAGAGGGGTCGGCTTCCAAATTTGTCAGTTTACCTGTGACTTTGTTTCTTCATGAAAAACATGTATAACATAATACATACATACGTAAATACATCAAATTCTATCTATCAATCTCTCTCTATATGTATGGATGTAAGTTTAGTACAAAGAGCATTTCTTCTTTATTTTAATCATTGACACAAATAGGTAAGATCATGATTTACTGTGACTGTAAATAATGGTGACATGCAAAGAAAAGAAGCTAATTCTTTCTTTATTCTAAAGCATTAACAAATAAAGCAACCGGATAAAGCAAGCACAAAACTGAAGCATGATCATGATTATCGTATGAACAAATCAAACTTTTGCTGTAAAATCTAAACAAATATATATATATATTATACCCCCTTAATTTTTGGTTATAAAACTAATCGAGGCTCAATTTAATTATTTATAATAAGTTAATTTTCTAATTTATTATTTTGACAAATTTTAAGAACTAAAATATAGTTACCAAGAAAATTAGCATATGTGAATAAAGATTTTGTATTTATTATTTATAATAAATTTTATATTCATTATATTAATTAATAAATATTTTTTTACGTATTAAAAATTATAACTTACTAATTATGATAACCTTAATTAACGAATTAAAAACACTCGTTAGCAAAATATTTTATCAGATAATCCCATAAACGTTTCTTGTTGTAAGATTTTTTTTCCCCAAAATGTCATAAAAATAATTATTACTTCAATCAATTACATTGTATCCAATTACTATGCATTAACTTTAGAAATTAGAATGGTTGATTAATATGGGTATTCCGTTTATGTTGTCACATTCAATTATTAAATAAATGACTTTTAAATATTTTACCAGAAAAACAAAAAACAAAAAAATTAAAACTTTATACATACACTCTTCCTCCTCTAATAGGAATGCCGACCTGTAAGATTCAAACTTCCATAACAGCAAAATTACTCGAATCGAAAATATTTGCTTTCCACCCTGCTTCTTGCTCTCTACCATACAATGCTAACTGAATAGATGTCTACTTCTCCTTTATGTATGAAATCAATGTCTCTCGCTCTCTGTTATTGCAACACCAAATACATGAAAAGAGATTTCATATCAATGCTGTTCAAAAACTTCAATTTCCTTCTTGTCAGCTTCCTCTTCCTCTCTTTCCATCTCTTTGATCCTGTCATTGCTGATGATTCTGAAACTGGTATGGTATCTTTCTCTTTTTCTCTTGTTAGATTGGTTTGTAATTGGAGATATACAGCCGAGTTCTCATTATACACCAGGGTGTTCTCATGCTTTTTTTAAGGGTGGTTGTGTTCTTGTTATGATTTTTCTCTCCTTGACTAAAATATTTGGCTACACTTTAGTGCCTGGTTAAATTTTTACGGTAAAAGTTTGATTTGTTCATACAATAATCATGATCATACTTTAGTTTCGAGCTTGCTTTATCTGGGTGCTTCATTTGTTTATGCCTTAGAATGAAGAAAGAATTAGCTTCTTTTCTTTGTATGTCACCATTATTTACAGTAAGACAGTAAATCATGATCTTACCTATTTATGTCTTAGGATTAAAGAAAAGAAGAAATACTCTTTATTTTGCCCCTTTCTTTACTAACTTCACATTTTTACTTCCCCTTTATTTTGTAAGGAATTCTAAAATAGATTATTCATCTTATTATAATCTTCTCAAACACCAAAAGCGAATTTCCCATATACATTTAAAGTGTAGAAATAATAATAATTTTTTATTTCATTGATAAAAAATTCCAATTTTATCTGAAATGAGAAGGAATACAAAGAAGAATCCCTAAATAGATGTTCATTTTTACTTGAGTCTAGTTGGCAACGCTTTTGCTTTATAAGGTCATGAAGCAAGATCTTTTCCATTATGCAGGTGATGAAACTCTATTTTCCTACAATGAAGAAACTGGCAGAGGGCCAAAGCAATGGGGTAAAATTAACCCACGTTGGAGAGTTTGCCAGAACGGAAAATACCAATCCCCTGTTGATCTTCTTGACCAAAGGGTGAAACTTGTACCTGCTCTCGGAAAATTGAAAAAGGATTACAAACCGGCTCAGGCTGTAGTCGTCAACAGGGGACATGACATTACTGTAAACTAGTCTACATGCCCTTCATTTGATTCTCTTACTCTAATTAAAATTACTTTATCCAATTAATGATTGTTGATTGTTTGTTCAGGTGAGGTGGACAGGAGATGCAGGAAAAATGAACATCAATGGGACTTACTACAAACTGATTCAATGTCATTGGCATACCCCCTCTGAGCATACATTCAATGGCACTAGGTTTATTCTTGAAATTTCATTTGTCTATTCATTTGAACATCCTTTCATTTCTTTCTTTGATTTGAATGCAACAATATTTTGTTACAGGTATGATATGGAATTGCATGCAGTTCATATGAGCTCGAATGGACAGATAGCAGTAATTGGAATTGTTTATAAATATGGCCGTCCTGATCGATTCCTTTCAAAGGTAGTTACACAGTTTGGAACTGATTACTAATCAGGAAGTATTTTGTTTATAAATCTGTGGCTCTTGCAGCTGTTATGTCACATAAAATCGATTGGAAAAGAAGAAAAGAAACTGGGGATCGTGAATCCGGGAGACATAAAATTCGGGAGCAGAAAGTATTACCGATACATGGGTTCACTTACAGTTCCTCCTTGCACCGAGGGAGTTGTTTGGACAATAGTAAAGAAGGTATGCTTGTAACGTGCTGTTTTGTTCTCCCTCAATTATATTTCTTTACTCCATTGATACTCTGCTCTGTTCTAATGGCATACAATTTGATCTTATGTAGGTGAGGACGGTCTCAAGGGAGCAAGTGAAAGCGTTAAGGGAAGAAGTTCACGATGTAAGCGAGCATTTCGATTGGTATAGGGTTGCTTCATTGATGGTTTCAAATTCAGGCAAGTAGATTCATTCATTTTCCTTCTTTTTTAGGGATACGAGGCAAATGCAAGGCCAACTCAAGAATTGGAAGGAAGAAAAGTTTGGTTATACATACCCTAAAAGACACGATAGGGCACCGATTAGGTTTGTGATCTATGCTGGAAGAAAAATTGATGGTTCGTACCATTTAAGAAGAATTAAGGGAACCTATTGGGAGTGCCTTGAATTCCAAATGATGTACCATTCATATATTATACTATAAAGTGTAATAAATTATGTTAATTGCCACATCATTTGAGATAGAATCTGAAATTCAAAATTTAAAATGACTGGCATTTACTCTGCTTGTAATGTGTCACATGTTAATAAATAAATTTGATTTGCAAATTGAAAAAACCATGTCTTGCAACTATTTTGGCGATGACCTAAAAAGTTTGACATTTTAAAAATAAATAAGCTCTCTACTTTTTTAGCAACGACATTATCTTTGTCACTACTGTATAATTTTTTGGCCATAACTTGAAAGTCATTATCAAAATTCAAAAACACAAAAAAAAAATATATATATATATATATATATATGAAAACTACATTTTTTTTACAAGAATATTGTTTGTTATAACTAAAAAGTGTTTTGGCAATAAAATATGATGGTTGCAAAAATGTTTTAACATTTTAAAATATGAATAAGCTCTCTTTGGTGATGACTTCAATTTTATTGCCAAAAGTTAAATATGTCAAAAAATATAAAAACTTTACCTGTTAGCAAAAACATTGTTGTTGAAAGGTTGAATAAGCTCTCCTTTTTTAATGATGACATTATTTGTTATCACTAAAAATATTTAAGAATTCATATATATATATATATATAACTCCATCTTTCAACAAGATTATTATCTATTGTCATTGAAAGGTTGAATTAGCTCCCCTTTTTTAATGACAACATTATTTGTTACCACTAAAAAAATTTTCAACTTTAAAAGCTAAATACAAAGACTCTACATTTTAGCAAGATATTTTGTTCTCACTAAAAACTGTTTTGATGAAACGGTGTAGAACATGTCAGTGAATTGCGTGAAGATAATAAGGGAAGCAAATTATTTTACAAATAAACTAACACTTAGTTTTATTTCACTCCAACCAATCTTAATCCACATAAAAAAAAAGCTAAAAAGGACTAGAAAATTACATCACAACAAACTCACAATCCAAAATAATCTTTAAAATATTTATACTCTTATCTATGCAATGAGGAATGGCAACACAGCCAGCATGAAATTCTCATAGGTGAAAGTTGCAGAACCAGAGTATGTGCTATCCCTCTCCTTAAATTTCTCTGTTAATCCCTGTAAGATTAATGATCAACAAATTCATTACCCGCAAACTAATTCTCTGAGTAAAATTGTAATGCAATCTAATCTTTAGAACCCATCATATTATTCATCCCATTCTATAGATGTCACATTTTGTAGATCCAATTACATTGCAAAGCATATATATA
>JAWDEX010000023.1:2360463-2372635 GCA_035221805.1 Trichilia hirta
TATATATATATTTTCATTTTCTATTAATAACTGTAATTAACTTTCAAAAAGAACTAAAAATGTCTAGAATCTCACCTTAACTGTGAGACAGCACCTGTATTGGAAGGAAAAAAAAAAAAGAAAAGAAAACAGACAAACTTCATTAGAAATCCATAAAATGACCATATATTTTTAAAAAATGTATTCTATTTGATATAAAAATAGCATAGAGATCAGAACATACTCGATGAAATTATCATATTCGATTGCTCTATTTTTTCCTCCGGTTTTGTCAAACTTGGCTACTAGCAAGTCCAAAATCACTGGAGAAACCGAAAACCCCAGACTAAAAAGAGCTTCACGCAGCTCATTAGCATCAATTCTTCCACTCCTGTCTCGGTCCACTTTCTCAAACATAGCCTATAGAAATGGTAACACTAACTAAGAACATGAATAAACGACACTTAAAATTGAAAACATACATGGATTTATGAATATGCATTTAAAATACAAATAAAATCAGATTTACCCTCCAATTTTGAAGACTGTCGAACACATGAACGAACTCCTTAGGCCCTGTATCAACAATAATAATTCAAAAAAGGAAAAAAGGAAAAAAAAAGTTAGTATTATGCATTATTTGCAAAGAAAGAATTTGGTAATACGCGGTTGGTGGCTCCAGCAACAAAATATCCCAACAACACAAAAAAGAACAATCCATCCTACGGTCGAAAATATATCCACGCTGGTTACGTCCATTTTAAGTAACGACTAATAAATGTTCGGTGGCCCATTTGTAATCCCACTTACACGCAGCGTACTGCTGAACCAGTATTATTTTCATCTCATTTTGCACTTTTTTATTGAATGATAAAATGGTTCCACTTACTCCTCTAAAGACCAATTGAGCCCGAACTACGTTCTAAACAGTACTACAATTTCGTCATATCATCAGAAGAACCAGCCACGTGTTAATTAAAGTGTCAGTTTCGCATCCCGAGCCAGTCTTAGCCGCACGAATTTTACAAAATTCAACCACAGGGGCGATTTAGGATTTATCCAGCTAACATGCGCATATGCGAAAGAAAAAAAGAACCAGGCAAGAACTCACCGATCTTCCTGTTGTTTGTGTTGGTAAACAAATACATGAGAAGATGAACCGTTCTTAAGCTGAAGCTCTGATTGTAGGAAGAGAGAGCTCTCTGTAGTTCCTTATCATCGATAAGACCGCTTCCGTCCTGGTCGGCAATCTGAAAGCACGCCACAATGTTTGGATCCGTGCCCGGAGGAAAAGCCGAAGGCATTAAAGCAGCGAAGGGGTTACCATACGAACCCGGAGCCGGCGGGTAGCCACCTGGAGCAGAAGCAGGAGGCGGTCCGCCGTATGATGGTGCGGATGGAGCCGCGTAGGGTTGAGCAGCGTAGGGCTGAGGCGTTGGCGGTGCGCCATAGGGCTGAGACGTCGGGGGTACGCCATAAGGCTGAGCTGTTGGCTTTCCCCCGTGTCCGTGCTGATGCGGTGGTGCCGAACCGTAGCCATAACCGGGTGGAGGTTGAGGATAACCTGACATCTTATGATATTCTTATCAATAAGTAGACACGTAAGTTTCCCAAATTTTTCAGTCGAATGAATATCTTGCAGCGGAAGGGATGGAGTTATATAAATTCGAAAGTTTGGAAAATGGGTTCAAGGTTTGGAATTATTTACGCAATTACCATTTGCAATAAATTATATTATTTTGGAACGAATTGATATTAAATAACAATTAAAGTGACAATTTTCTTTCAAGAGAAAATTAGAATTGCGCTTATCCAAGGTCATTAGCATTTGTCTTTTAACTGCTAAATATCTTTGACTCTCGGTTGTTGTGTCCAACAAAGAATAACTCTTTTGTACTTAGATAACAAATTTCGAATTAATTATTAGCGAGTAGAAGTGGTTATACCAAATTTTTTTTTAATAAATTAACGTAATATAATATAATTAATAATAATATTTAATATTAACAAAATTAAATTAATTTTATCATCTTACTTTAATTTATATAAGTAAATTTATAAAAAATTGGTATTTTGAGTGTTATTTTTTAGTTAAACTTAAAAAGGAAAGGCCAACTTTATTCCTCTCGTATAAATTATTTTTTAATGTTATCTTGTTTTATATTTATATAATAAGTTATCGAATATGAATGAGTGGGAATGGGAGAATTAATAAATTAACAATATAAAGTTTTAAAAGTAAGGTTTTGTTGAGATAGTCGTGGTTTTGTGTTGAAGAAAATATTTAATAATATTAATTTTAAACAGAATTTATATATAATTATAATAATTTTTAATATTTCAAATTTTTATTGTATAATAATTATGATTTAAATATAACCATAACGGACACTATAATACAAAGTAATGACATATAAATAATATTATTAACTTGTTGATAAGAATATTAGTTAAAAAATAAAAGTAAATATTTATAAAACAAATGTACTCTTATAATTAAATAAAAAATATAAAAACCCACAAATATGTTAAGAGTCTTAATTTCTTTATGCAAAAATAATCTTGATAAAAAAAATTGATTCATTGAAATAAAAAATGTGAAGGATCATAATATAAAGTTAAACAAAGTATATAATTTATTAAGGAATTTTTAACTTTAATTAAATATTTTATCTAAAGAACTGTGAAATTGGGTAAATTATAATTAAAATAACCTTTAATGATATATAAGAAGGTATGGGAGTAGAAAAATGGAGTAATTGATTTCCAATATTGTTTAATATTTACAACTATTTAGAAAATAGTCAATAGAGAAGTTGTATTAAAATAGTACAAATTTTTTATTTATTTGCATTTTTTCAAATAATATTCATTTATATATAATAATTTTATTAAAAGTAATTATATATTATCTGGAGGAGTTGCTAACCTTAATATACAAGTCACAATAAAATATAAATGTATACTCTTCATCTCCGGCTTGGTCAGCAGAGAAAATTTGTTGCCAATTTTTTTTATTAATAATTTTTATTTATTAACAAAAATTAATTTTAGAAATAGCAAGTGGTGTGACGCGGGAACACGGAAAAGCCAAACGAGTTGAAGAATCAGGTGCATTAATAGCAATACCACGTCTTTCACATGGGCCGCTTGTATTGTCACGGGTCGTTTTCTGACGGCCGATTTGATCTTCTTAGTTTACAATCAACTATTCTCCGTTATCGTGGACGACTTATATCAAAGGTCAACACTCTTTTATGGTCTTACAAGTATCGGATTATTCCCAGATCTCTCATCATCATCCTTTCATTTTTTTACCCCATCATATTAAATATTTTAATAAAATAATACTCCATTTATTACTACACAAAAATTATTGCATGATTTGAATTACAAGATTATTACCATTTTTCTAGGGACTGATTTAGAAAGATGGTTTGAAATGACTTATTAATAAGATTATCATGTTATAAATAAACATCAATTTAACTTCAATATTTTATAAGAAGTAATACCGTGCTGCCAATTTATATCCCATGATTTTCATTCCCAACAAAGTAGAAACTGATTTTTTAAATTAAAAAAATCTAGGAAAATTTCATTCTTTAAGCTTTAAGAAGAGCGCACTTGTTTTTTGATCCCAACACTTAATTATTTATTTATTTTTTATATTTTTTGTCTTTTTTTACACATATTTTTTATTGAAACTCAACAAAATATAAGAATTACTCACTCACTAATATAGATTTTATTAATTTTTATCTATATAGTTATATTCTAATGATGATCAGATAAATAAAAGAAATTTCAATAATAAAATATGCATGTGAAAAGAAAAGTTTTACATTTTAATTAAGTTGGGAGTCCTAATTTTTTTTTTTTTTTTTTGAGAAAAAGATATTTAGATGTCTAAAAATTTTTGGAAAGAATATTTAAATTATACTAAGTCAAAAAATACTCATTTTTATCTCTATTTTTTTAATATAATTAATTTGATTCCTATAGATATCATTATATTCCAAATTTTACAGTTTACGCGATATTAAAATTAATTTTTATAGCAAAGTATGGAAAAGAATCTAAGATATTAAAAACATCGATTAATAGGAATAGGATTAAAATGTTATTTTAATTTAATTTTAGAAATCTAAATGTAATTACCCTTGTTTTTTAGCAACAATCCTATTTCCTTTTATTTTTTAACTATTTACACTTATTTTGAACAAAAATGCCCCCTTCTTTTTCTATTTAAATCAAAATAACCTTATTTTCTGTCGTTTTTAATTTACTCTATTAAATTGCAATCGCTCATCTTCCTTGAACGTCGTAACAGAACCAACGAATTTTGTTCAAAGAATTTTGCCCGCTGTCCGTTCGACCAATTAACTCCCAGCCGCCCTTCCATAATGACGTGACCCTTCCAATAATCCAATTACATTTCAGCCCCTTTTTAAAGTTTAGAGCAAGTGATTCAAGGTTTTTTTATTGCAATTTATCGTGTAATGTCCATATTTTTGCCTTAAAATAATTGTGAAATTGTTCTGTTTTGGTTGATATTTTCCTTAAACGATGAAATTATGAAATATTTCATAAAAGCTGTTTGATAAAATGTTTAAAAGAGTGGTCTTAAAAATAATGAATTTTAGTTACACATCAAAAATACGTGCATGCACGACATACTACAGTGGCACCAATTGAGCCATTGCCGGCTTTAATGGCCCGGGTATACGGCACATGGTTCAGCTTTAAGGCCTATCACCAAGTCACATGCCTAATAGCTGGCCATGGTTTAGCAATTGTTCAATTTTGTTTTATGTTTTATGTTAGTTATTAACACAGACAACAAAATAACGTCTGATAACGGACAACTGAAGGCTACCCGAAAATTGAAAACGCCCGTAGCTAAAATATAACCAAGCGGTTTTGACATTGGTTGGTAAAACTAAGGGTATAGAATATATATAACAAATGCAAATTGTCAGCGGAGCAGAGAAATCGATTTTAACAAACATGATTCGGCAATTTTTTTAACTCTGAGATATTCACAGTAGATCATATGTTGCACTCACAGTTTTTGTTTCTGAATTTGACAAAACCTCCATTTATATCAAGAAAACTGCTGGAGAATTGCAAAGATTGAGAACTCGAACCCATTGACACATTTACTTTATACACGCAGTTGTTAATGTGGCCTCAATTCATATTTGTTTTATCAAATAGGAACTAGGAGACAATGTGGCCTCCATCGGCTCTCAGAAGCAATCTTAACGTTGTTCACCAGCGGTAAAAATGAACGTTCACCAATTGTAAAAAACGGCCGTATCAACGGTAAAAATGAAGATAGGGCCGTTACTTTTTAAGATTTAAGTACTAAACTCTCATAAACAACATCAACATATTTCTAACCTGTTTTGCACTGTCATATCGTATTTAAAAATTTAATTGTTTTATACTAATATAATTGTTATTCTTTATTACTTAAATAACCTTTTATATTATTATTTTCATTAAATAGTTACGAAATATAAAATTGTAACTAGGGTTGCTAGTCAATTAACTGAAGATCGTCATTAGTTGAAAAAAATCAGAAAATTCGGAGTGGGACATTGATACAAAGAAAAATTATAAATCATAAAATTAAAAAAAAAAATAAATAAAGAATTGGCAGTTTGGTGACAAGATGATAGAGATATAATTTATTTCGTCATTTATACGACTTTTATGCATCAATAAATCATCCCATAAATATAATCTAAACAAAAAACACCCAACACAAATTATAATATAAAGCAAATTCCAAACGGGTCGGGTCTTTTTTTTTTGTTTAATACAATCTTAATTAAAGAAAGATAATATATTTATAAATCATAAATTAAGGATTGTATGGTAACAGGGTAAAAGCATCTATATCCTCTTCCTCTTCTTCGCCCTGCCCTTGATTGAATGCGTTGTGGCTGTAGTTGCTTAGGCACGTAGCCTTATAAACAATTTCTAAGTACCCATTAGAAGTTATACCAAAATAAAGTCTATCATTAACAATATGGTTTTAGTCACTAACTAAAATAAAAAAAGAACTTTCATTGAAAAATAACAAAAACCAAAGGATAAATGTTGACGATTGACGGGTGTTTATATCGATCATTAGTTGAAATAATAAAGTATTATTGAAATAAAAGAAAAAATAATAACCTTAGATATAATATAATTAAACTAATGGAAAATTTCGAATAATTGATATAATTACACTTGAATTAAAAAAAAAAATTACGGCAGGTATGGTAAGAAAGGCGACATAGTAAAATGAATTAGAAATTTGTTGTTCTTGTCGTTGAATTTGAGATGAATGAAAATTAAATTGCAAACATATATTTTAAATTGCAAGACATAACGTAAATATAGCAAATTAACATTAAATCTAAGTGGTGGTAATTCAGGTAAATATATAGTATTAATTTCATATGAACAAATTTGTAATTTGATTAAAATTCTATCTCTTTATTAATTGTGTTAAGAATATTTAATCTATGTATTATATGTTTATTAATTATATTATTTATTTATTAAATAGGTAATATAACACGACAAGATTATTCGTTTATCAAATAGTTAATTAGATCATTTACTTAATTTAATTTATTCAAATTATTTAATCAATTAATATAAAATTTTATCTATTTAAATAAATATAAATAAAATACCAAAATATAAATGATTAAAATAATTATTTGTTTTCATATCTTAATTGTATTCTAAATGAATAAATGAATTCAAAAATTAGATTTAAATTTGACATAATTATTAATTGCGTAATACGACTTAATTATTATTTAAGTCAATTTTTTAAAATTTAAATTCACTTGATCACACTAATTCGTATTTAATAATCGTATTATGGCCTAAATTATGGTCTCTAATTATATTTATAAATTTAATATAATAATATAAACAATAGATTGATGACACGGAACATCAATAATTATTTCAATAAATTTAATTGGTTAGAGTTTTAAAATAATAATAGATTAAATAAATTTATAAGTTCACAATTATTGGACGAGGCTCTTAATGAAACATGGGCCTTAACCTTTGGGCCCTCTCCAGGCAACACGTGGATCATGCAGTAACGAATTTTGAACAGTAATGGTCCGGCCTATAATAACAAATGAGCCTTTCGTCTACCAGTCCGGCAGCCATACTATTCAAGAACAGTCGACGAACTCAATCAAAATTCTCCAGCATTTAACGATCCAAATCTCTTATGCTACAACGATCGTACCTTATAAAGATCCCACACTCTCTCCCAAACCCTTTGCTGCTCAACACAGACATCAAAAATCTTCCCGTCTCTGTGATTAAGCAAAAATCGAAAAAGAAATTAAGGCTTAAAATAAAAAAATTAGTTCACGTTAACAAATGACGCTCATACGGTGCACTTTAGCATCTGTTGGTGCATCCTATACCGTCAGTCTCCTCATCGGTCCTTCTCGTTCTCGTTCTCGTTCTACCCATCTTATCCTACGCACCCATCCCTTTCTTCTTGCTCGCATATCTTTTATTCTCGGGTTAGGGTTCGTTTTCTTTCCATCTCCAGAAATAGCAAATCTCTATGCTCCTCGAAAACTCAGGGCTCGGCCTTTTCTCTTCAGAGTCTATTCATGGACCAGAGGAGGCAACAATCCAAGGACTCGTTATCGTACTCTAGTCTCTTCAATCTCGAGGTTTGTCACATGGGTTTTCACTCTTCTTTGTTGGTTTCTACATATACTCTCTCATGTTTTCTTATACATTTAAAAAAAAAAATTTTTCAATTTCGTGTTTTTGAACAATTTTCTGTGTATTCTGATTGGTTATATATGGATTGCGGATGTTGATCTTTGTTTTATTTTTTTGTTGTTAGTATTTTATTTACAATATGATGTTTTAATGGTGGCTTTTTATTGCTGTGTTCCTTCTTCCTTCCTTTTTTTTTTTGGTTTGTATTATAGTCTTTGCTGAACTTCAAACTTCCACAGCAAGATGATGATTTTGATTATTACGGGAATAGTAGTCAGGATGAGAGCAGAGGTAGCCAAGGTACACATTGTTTTCGATTTTTTTCTGTTCACTTAAATTAGGAGGACCTACTTTGGTTTCATGCTTTTTAATTCAATTTTATTCCTTCAAATTTTACTATTTTAAAGCGAGCTACTATATATGTTATGCATATGCGAATAGTTTTTTAATGGTGATTGGGCATTTGGGTTGAAGATCTGTGAACTTATGTGTTTATGCACTGTGTTTGTGAATGTTTGTCTGTTACTAAATAGGTGGAGCAAGGGTGAACAACAGTAATGGGACTATGTCTGACATGGTGAAGGCAAAGAAGCGTTCTCACAACAGCAATGAGGAAGCTGAGGATGGATATTATGGGGCGCATGTAGCAGAGGAGAGGTATCGATCAATGCTTGGAGAACACATCCAGAGGTACAAGAGGAGGATCAAGGATTCTCCTGTCAACCCGATTCTGCATCGGATGGGGATTCCTGCTCCAAAAACTAATGTGGGTGGTTCGAAAGCTAGGAAGTTGGGGAGTGATCAGTGTGGTGGGTTATACAAAATGGAAACCACAACCAATTGGCTCAATGATATTAGTCCTAGAAGGCCAGTGAATTATTATGATACGGGATTTTCACCCAAGTATGTTATTGATATATTTGCTTGGGCCCTTTTTGCTTGATCAAATTATGGAAGTATATATGAAATTTAATTGGGAAAATTTTTCATACTGTTGTGTTATATTATTGATTCATGTGCACAGTTATTCTTTTTTGTTATGCGTGCTTTGCAGTGTAATGTATGAACCTACTTATCTGGACATTGGGGAGGGTATCATATACAGGATACCTCTGACGTATGACAAGCTGGCACCATCTTTGAATTTACCAAGCTTTTCTGATATTCAAGTGGAGGAGTTTTATTTGAAGGGTACATTAGATTTAGGGTTCTTAGCAGCAATGATGGCCAATGATAAAAGGTTTGCGACAAGAAGTCGAGTTGGAACGGGAGAGCCACGACCTCAATATGAATCACTTCAGGCTAGATTGAAGGCTTTGATGGCTTCTAACTCGGCCCAGAAGTTCAGCCTTAAGGTGTCTGATATTGGAAACTCTTCTATTCCAGAGGGGGCAGCTGGAAATATGCAGCGGTCAATTCTGTCTGAAGATGGTGTATTGCAGGTTTACTATGTGAAGGTTTTGGAGAAAGGAGATACATATGAGGTATTCGTACGTTTTGTATTACAATCATTTAATAACAGTAGATTTTCTTTTTGTTTGCATAGGTTGAGATGGTGGTGATTTTTTTTTCTTTATTTAATATAATTTTATTTCCTTGTTGCAGATAATTGAACGAGCTTTACCCAAGAAGCCAAAGGTGAAGAAAGATCCTTCCGTGATTGAGAAGGAGGAAATGGAGAAAATTGGCAGAGTTTGGGTTAACGTTGTTAAAAGAGACATACCAAAGTATCACAAGACTTTTTTTGCTTTTCACAAGAAGCAACAAACTGATGCCAGGAGGTTCTCAGAGAACTGTCAAAGGGAGGTAAATTTTAAGTGTCATGTAGCAGTCATAGTTCCACTTTTATTATTACATATCTACTTATTGATGGCTGAAACCTTTGTACAATCTTATCTTGATGCTGAAATGCAATTGATTTTCTAACAGGTTAAAATGAAAGTGAGTAGGTCGCTCAAGTTGATGAGGGGTGCTGCAATTCGCACAAGGAAATTAGCTAGAGACATGCTGTTGTTTTGGAAGCGAGTTGATAAGGAGATGGTATCTTTCTATTTCCTTTTTGAATATCATTGAGCATCCATTAAACATATTGGGCT
This sequence comes from Trichilia hirta, assembly GCA_035221805.1. Taxonomy (NCBI): domain Eukaryota; kingdom Viridiplantae; phylum Streptophyta; class Magnoliopsida; order Sapindales; family Meliaceae; genus Trichilia; species Trichilia hirta. Next base: position 2,370,312 of record JAWDEX010000023.1, read on the forward strand.
GTAGATCAGTATTAAGTCTCAGATAAGCACATTATAGTCAATGATATTGTAGTCAAAATGGAGCTTTGCAGATGTGTGCATGTATACTTTCTTTTACTCTTGTTTGCTTTCTTTCTTCAGATACTTGGTGCTGTGTTTGAGAAAAAGAAAAAAAAAAATTGACACATGCAGTCACAAATGCATGCATGATGGATCATATTTTATTACTTTCGCTGTACAGTTATGATCTGATTTCATTTTTAGTAAGGCTTTAGGTCTGAAGCACTGAAAATATTGCTTAATTGAGATGCCAGCATCGAGACTATCATTATGGTGTTCTTTATTATGGTTTGATATTGAAAACCGTATGTTTATTTATTTCCAGGCTGGAATTTGATTGGAGTTTAAGCATTGAAAGGATTAGGCTAAACATGCAACCATTTGTTAAATAGTTTATGTGGATATAGTAATAAGTAAGCAGAGCTGTTGGGAACTTCTTGCTGTATATTTTGCATGAATTTCTCTGATAACTTAATTTCTTTCCTTGCAGGCTGAAGTGAGGAAAAAGGAGGAAAGAGAAGCAGCAGAAGCTTTGAAACGTGAACAGGAGCTTCGAGAAGCAAAACGACAGCAGCAAAGGCTCAATTTTCTCATACAGCAAACTGAACTTTACAGTCACTTCATGCAAAACAAGTCAAATTCACAGCCCTCTGAAGCTTTACCGGTCGGAGATGAAAAAGCAAACGACCAAGAGTTGCTATTTGGCTGTCGAGATGTTGGGCCTGGTGAGGAAGAGGATCCTGAGGAGGCTGAATTGAAAAGGGAGGCTTTGAAAGCTGCTCAAAATGCTGTTTCTAAGCAGAAAATGTTAACCAGCACTTTTGATACAGAATGTTCAAGGCTACGTGAGGCTGCTGTACCTGACGCTCTTTTGCAGGATGTTTCAGTTGCAGGATCTGCGAACATAGATCTACATAACCTGTAACTTTCTGTTTTATTAACTCTTTATTCCATTAAGACTCAGCTGTTGCGGACAATTATTAGTTTCTTGTTCTATTTCCAAGTGAGGTTAATAGACTATTTACCAATGTTTGCAGCTCCACCATGCCTGTAACATCAACCGTTCAAACTCCAGAGTTGTTTAAAGGTTCCCTCAAAGAATACCAGTTAAAGGGCCTCCAGTGGCTTGTTAATTGTTATGAGCAGGTCATCACGTTGTTGGATGTTTTTTTTCCTTTTATTTATTTGTTTTGGTGAGCATGGTTTTACATAATTGCTAATATACGAGGTGCCTTGTTGTCTTTCAGGGTTTAAATGGTATACTTGCAGATGAGATGGGACTTGGAAAGACGATTCAAGCCATGGCTTTCTTGGCTCATTTGGCTGAGGTATAATTCATATTTGTGTTCTATTTCTATACATTTTCCTTTTAGTAATTTGCTTTTCTGTCTTAGGAGAAAAATATTTGGGGTCCTTTTTTGGTTGTTGCACCTGCTTCTGTTTTGAATAACTGGGCTGATGAAATCAATCGTTTCTGCCCCGAATTGAAAACTCTTCCATATTGGGGTGGGCTTCAAGAACGAATGGTGCTGAGGAAAAATATCAACCCAAAGCGTCTGTATAGAAGGTAGGTTACTTTCTTTGACAGTTTTTGTTTTATAGACAAATAGTGGCATTACTGTCGTGTTGGACGTAATTGTGATACTTATTATGTTTTGGACTTGATCTCCTTACACTTAATTTTGGAGTGATACAGGCATCAGTGACTGAAATATAGCTGTCATGCTTGTGATCTAATATGTTTAATGGAGGAAAAAATGTTAATCTAAAATTGTACTTTTTATGTATCAAATGTATTAAATTTAAACAAGTAATACTACATTAAACATTGACTCTTTTTTTTTTTTTTTTTTTTTTTTTTTTTTTTTTTTTTTTTTTTAAATTTCAACAACTTTGAAAGGAAATCAACTTCTTACCGGTAAATGAAAAAGATCACTTATAGTAAGACTTAAAAGAAAATGCATTGGTCCCTTCTCTAAAATCAAGCTTAATCTTGTTTATGCCCCAGTAATTGACTAGCTTTTATCTACTCTACTCCAGGATTGCTGACAAAGTTTTAACTTTTTGCCTTGAGTGATGGTTTCAATGCTTCTTAAAGTCAATTTGTTAAGAAGATTGTTTTCTTTTGTCCTTTCATAAAGGTCTGTAACATGAGGATTTAGTTAATGCCGTGCCACATGTACAATTATCACTTTTTAAAGGAAATTTTATTGTGTTTTTTTCTTCCTTGTAGAGATGCTGGATATCATATTCTCATTACCAGCTATCAGCTACTTGTAGCGGAT
>JAWDEX010000023.1:2381164-2397162 GCA_035221805.1 Trichilia hirta
AGGATTGTTGTAGCTGAATGTCTTTTCATTATTTTTCCCTTTGACAGCATGCTATTTTGAAGCCCTTTATGCTGCGGCGAGTTAAAAAAGATGTTATTTCTGAGTTAACCACGAAAACTGAGGTTACAGTGCACTGCAAGTTAAGTTCTCGACAGCAAGCCTTTTATCAAGCTATTAAGAACAAGATATCTCTCGCTGGATTATTTGATAACAACCGTGGCCACCTGAATGAGAAGAAAATTCTAAATTTAATGAATATTGTCATTCAGCTAAGAAAGGTCGGCTTTAAATTCTGTTGGGTTTTATTATATTTTATGCTTGTCTATCTCAAATATATGGTTTTGTCACTGCAAACTTGGTTAGATGAATTTTCTAATCATATCTACGATTTAAATTGATTCAGTACTTGTATCAATTATTGTTTTTTTACTTGTGATTGCAGGTATGTAACCATCCGGAGTTGTTTGAAAGAAATGAGGGAAGCTCGTACCTCTACTTTGGAGAAATTCCAAATTCTCTTCTACCCCCTCCCTTTGGGGAGTTGGAGGATGTATCCTATTCTGGGAGCTGGAATCCTATAGAATACAAGGTATCTTTACTTCTGCCTTCAGTCCCCGGGTGGAATTGCATACTTTTTATTTATATATATATTTTGTAAATGACAATATTCTAGCTTGATAATGATTCTTCACTGTGGAGACAAAGAAATGGTAGTGTTTAGGATTAACTTCCGAATTATTGTTTCTCCCTTTTTTCATTAATTGGGCAACTCCTTGGGTCATTTTGGTCATTACAATTGATTGAGTTTAAGGCTGTTGCACTCTTTTTAGTTCAAAAGGAGGCTGTTGCTTGATAGTTTTTCCGCTTCCCAGGTGCTTTTTTTGTACTAACTGTTTGTGGACTGTTGGTCCAACTTTTTTTGTAGATCTTTAGAATCCTAATTTTATTTTTTTAAAAAGTTATCTTGGTACTTTTACATATGATAATAATTATATAATAATTGGGAAAAGTCAGTTTTTTATTTATTGCTAAGCTTTATTTTCCCTCCTCTCCAGATACCAAAAGTAGTCCACCAAGAGATTCTCCAAAGTTCTGAAACTCTTTGCTCAGCTGTTGGCCATGGAATCTTCAGAGAATTGTTTCAGAAACGTTTCAATATATTCAGTGCAGAAAATGTTTACCAATCTATATTTTCACATGTGACTAGCTCATATTCTTCTCCTGTCAAAAGTGAGACATTTGGTTTTACTCATTTGATGGATCTGTCCCCAGCAGAGGTTGTATTTCTCGCCAATGGTTCTTTTATGGAGAGAGTATTATTTTCTGTTTTGAGATGGGACCGCCAGTTTTTGGATGGGATCTTAGACTCTCTCATGGAAGCCATGGATGATGAGCTGAATGAAAATTTTCTTGATAGGGGAAAAGCAAGAGCTGTCACACGATTACTGTTGACTCCATCAAGATCAGAGACCAATTTACTTAGAAGGAAATTTGCAGTAGGTCCTGGATATAATCCATTCGAAGATTTAGTTGTCTCTCATCAGGACAGGCTTCTGTTAAACATTAAACTTCTTCATGCAGTTTACACATTCATCCCTCGAGCCCGAGCTCCACTGGTATGTTTTCATTAATATCCCCATGCCAATTTTGTTATTGTGACAGCTTAATTGATAGTTATTTTATTAATTGTTGTTATCTTTCACGTGACAGATAAATGTCCAATGCTCAGATAGGAATTTTGCTTACAAAATGATGGAAGAACAACATGACCCCTGGGTTAAGAGGTGGTTGATTGGGTTTGCACGGACCTCTGAAAATAATGGACCCAGAAAACCAGGTAGTCCTCATCATTTAATTGAAGAAATTGATTCTGAGCTGCCCATTATAAAACCAGCTCTTCAATTAACGTACCAGATATTTGGATCTTGTCCACCTATGCAAAGCTTCGACCCTGCAAAGTTGCTCACAGTAAGCTATTTCTTCCATTTGTTTTCTCCTCCCTCCTATCTCTATGATATAATGATCTTGTTATGTGACCTTTATATTTGGAATTTATGTTCTTTCTATTTAGGACTCAGGAAAGCTTCAAACGCTTGATATATTGTTGAAACGTTTGAGAGCAGAAAATCATCGTGTTCTCTTGTTTGCCCAAATGACAAAAATGCTCAATATTCTTGAGGTATTTAACTTTCTTCATGCCACGAGGCTTTTGCAGTTTTATTTGTAATTTTTTTTAACCTACCAAATTCTCTGCTTCACCACTGAGCATGCACAAACAGATTATATGTAATCCCCCTTGTAGATTAGTGTGAGGATTTGATAACTAGACCTCTTGCTCTGCTGCAAGAAATCAAAGTTATTAAAATATTACCTCCTGGACATTTCAAATCATTTATAATTTAAATAGTTAATCAACTTGTTAGCTTCCTGTCATGTGGATGGTTAAGAAGTATGTGACCTTGCATATAGGATATAGATTAATGCAAGTGCTTAAGGGTCATTTGACCTTTTATTCTGGGAAGCTTTACCCATCTCAGGCATTGAGTTAAATTCATTCTTAATCTAGTCAATTAGAGAACTCTAATACTCTGACTTCTATTGGGAAAAGTATGTTCGGGCACTGACTCTTGTATGAATTTGCAGGATTATATGAACTATAGGAAATACAGGTATCTCAGACTTGATGGATCCTCCACTATTATGGATCGGCGAGATATGGTCCGAGACTTCCAGCATCGGTAGGCATTTCATATATATTTGATAGTTGTTTCGAGGAGCTTCTACTAGTATACTTGGTTTATTTTGATTTTAGGTAATTAACAATACTCGCTACCACCCACCCTCCCTGGTTGCAGGAGTGATATTTTTGTATTCTTGCTGAGTACCAGAGCTGGTGGACTTGGGATTAACTTGACAGCTGCTGATACTGTTATATTTTATGAAAGTGATTGGAATCCAACATTGGATTTGCAGGCGATGGACAGAGCCCACCGGTTGGGTCAGACAAAGGATGTTAGTTCCTGACTGAATTTTTTTTTTCTTGATGAATGATTATAGCATGCCTTGGATTTACGAAGGTCAAGGAGAAGGCAATTATCTTCTTGTGTAGGGAGAAAATCATTGGCCATTAGGACCTTTCTAATGTGTGGGCATATGAGCATGCTCATATTTTAGTTCTTCTGAGTTATTTTTTTCACCTTCAAAATAAGAGGCTTATTGGGACCATGGCTTACTCAAAGGGATATGGCACCAAAACTTTCACTCCCTTTTATATATCAATGTGATGCTTTTGTAGGTCTTTTGGGCATAATATTCGGATTTTGTAACTTAATGTTTTGAAGTGCTTACTTGGTGTAGGTTACTGTCTACCGCCTCATATGCAAAGAGACAGTTGAAGAGAAGATTCTGCAAAGAGCTAGCCAGAAGAATACTGTGCAGCAGCTTGTCATGACAGGTGGCCATGTCCATGGAGATATTTTGGCTCCTGAGGATGTTGTGTCCTTACTTTTGGATGATGCCCAATTGGAGCAGAAGCTAAAAGAATTTCCATTACAGGTTGGTTTTTCAATCTTTTTGTTACTCCTAGAACTTCCCTGTTTTTCCTTCTGGTTTGTTAACACCTTCACCTGGTCTCTCCCTCGTTCCTCCCATAACAAACAGAAAATTACAAAGAAAAAGAAAAGAATTGCTAATATGCAGAGGTTATTTTCTTCCAGGTTAAGGATAGACAAACGAAAAAAAATCCAACAAAGGCTATACGATTAGATGCTGAAGGGGATGCATCTTGGGAAGATTTATCAAATGCTTTGGCTCACAGTTGTGGACAGGAGCCATCTCCGGATGCAGAGAAAGCATCATCCAGTAACAAAAAGGTATGGAAGATTTTCATTTCAACCTTTTATAATTATAAAAAAGTGCTTTTGGTAGTCATTGCTGGAAGGACTTCGAAGAGCTATATATGTATATTAGCGGAAATGGTTTTAGATTTAAATTATTAATTACAATGACAGTACTTGGGTATACAGCTAATAGTAGTTAAGACTTTTTAAATCGTATCCCTTCCACGGCAGTATAATTAACAAGGGCAAATGAGATATTTAATATGAGATATAAGATTCTATTGGAAATATTGAGATCACGAAATTCTTTAGTGCCATGAGTAAATTGTAATGTGATTGGTATTATGAATAAGAGCTATGTGACACCATTGAGGATTACATGCAAATACCTGTTGCATTGTAGTTTTAGAGCTGGCTTGCTAATTACTCATTGTTTGCTACTTTATTCTATTTATTTTTTCCTTTTATTGCGTTGGACAGTCATAGTTTCCTGGTAACTATTGGAGTGTGTTTGAGTAAAACAGCTTTCTGGTAAAGTGCTTTTATAAATTAACCTATCTAGTGCCTTTATAAAAGGTACTTTATATTTTTCTATAAAAGGCACTTCAAGTTCTTTTGGATACTGAAAGGTTGTCTTATTCGGTTACAAAATAAATAGGAAAACCCATGTGATGACTTTTTGAAAGCACATTTTGGGTGTCAAAAACAGTCACAAATGTGTTTTTAGGTTTTCTTACTATTTCGGTTTCAGAATTGATCCTGTGGTGATGAAAGAAAAAATGGAATATTTTCTTACAAGAATCCTGCATTGAAAGTTAAACAAACTTTATGATATCCTCTTTGTATAGGAATCATAAATTCAAATGATTTAAAATCTCTTATGAGAATGAATGTCAATCTGTTAAAATTTATTTGATTGTTGCTTATGTTATATTATTGACTCTGCCTTTACTGAAACCAAAAATGTTGCTGTTCAGTGGAAAGCTGCTTCTGGGAAGCAAACAACTCCAAAAGCAAGGAATGCTCAAAAGATTAATGAACCTACCGCTATGGTCATGGACAATGAGTTGGATGATTCTCCTCAAATGACTGATCCACAATCTCAGAGATCTAAGAGAGTAAAGAGGCCTAAGAAGAGCATAAACGAAAATCTTGAACCAGCATTTACTGTCACACCATCTATAGCACCAGAGCAGTCCCAATATCAACCTACGCATGAGTTTGGTTCTGGTGGTTGAAAAGGGGTGCTAAATAAAACATCTTAATGCATATATTAGCACAATAACCTGATAATATCACAAGGATAGATCTTGTTGGATTGGCTTTGCAGGGTCACCTAGCTTACCGACAGGCAGAACAGCGTAAATTTTTCCTGCTCCTGCAATTAATAGATACTGCTGGAGCAGAATTGAGGGACTAAGAGGAGGTGAGTGTATATTATTGATCTGTAAATATGTAATATGCTTTTAACATATTGGTTTGAGATAATATCATTATGGTGAATGTGAGGTGAAAAGATATGTATAGGAAGTGATACCCGGCATTTGGAAGTTCTAGTAGTTATAGAATATGCTAATGTTAGAACGTGTAATGAGAGCGTTCTCTGCCCACTCACTAGAAGATGCTGTGGGCTGAAGAAGCTTTACTCTTGCCATAGAAATTTAGTAACCACCTAATTCTTTTGTTGAGTTGTGGGTTGAAGAAGCTTTACTCTTGCCATAGAAATTTAGTGAATAACCACCTAATTCTTTTGTTGGGTTTGTGGGCCTGTTTGCTGACTTTGGTGATGTTACACCAATGGCGTATCAAATTTTTAAAAATGTGCGGATGGTAACGCCCCATCCATATATATATAGAGTGACACGCACACATTGGACGAGTTTAGATATGATACCTTTTTCCACAAAGGATTGTCGTTTCAAAATCTGCCTCAATAAATATGGTGGTTCAGCTTCTGTGGATAATAATTTACGTAATAAATATTTTGCAATCATAAACATATTTTGTTGTAAAGAGTTGGTTTAGAATTGAGCAAATACATCTGTTTTGTATCTCCCATTAACTGTTCAAAACAATTGCCCTTCCACTATAATTGTTTTAATTCTTCTGAAAAAAGAAATGGATGACTCCGAGTAGGTCAACCACTAGAAACATTGAAAGGTTGATTAAATTAAAAAAAAAAAAGTGTGAGGAATAAGGCAGGTTCTCATAATACGTATAATATTTGAGTGTCCAACTTCAAGTTTAATGATATCCATATTAAAATTGAACTCGTTGATCTACTTGCAACTAGTAGTTAGTAACAACTCTTTAATCGCAACCATAACTTTGCTGCCATTGAAAGCAATTTAAGCTGTAAATATTCAACATTTATATTAAATACTAAGTTTCCCAAATTATTCGGCTTAAATTCGCATGCTTAAGAGAGAATCTATCGTGAGGATTATCACAAACAAAAAGCACTATCAAACAGGAACTGTATTCCATAATCATAAATTTCAACTACTCTTATACATTAACTTTTGAACTCCGGGTAATTTAAGAAAGCAGTATGCACACAGGACAAATGTTAGGGCCAAACAGTTGGTTGTAAAAGCGATTTCCAGGATTCACATTTCTGAAAACACGAAATCTAAAGCAGTTACAGGTTAAGAGCTTGAGCATGGTGGTGGATGTGATAATCGATAAAAGCGGTAATGAAGAAATAGGAATTATCATAACCAGGCTGCCGCCTCAGTAAGAGTGGAATATTAGCACTCCGGCATGCCTCCTCAAACATGTGTGTCAGCAGCTGATCACGCAAGAATTTGTCCTCCTCGCCCTGCACAAACACAGCATTAGATTCAAAGACAAGAATCTACAAGTATGCCCATGATTTCTGCTATTCAATAAGAGGGATAAATTTAGAGGTCTTTCCCTCCTATTTTTATGTCCAGAATTTCTTATACCCCATGGCACAATCTAATTTAGTTTTGGTATCTTCTTAAGCCATGGATATTATAGGTAACATTCTTGGATGCATATAAGAAGACCCCGTTTAAATATCATAAGCTACATCAATATTCAATCACCTAAAACTACTAGTATATAACTCATAAAGAAACAGCTGAAAAAGCCATCCTTTGCATGAATGGAACCAAAATGACCAATTTATGTTACTTTGAAAGACATAAAACTAAGTATTCCTGTAAAACTACCAGCCAATCTGCCCAAGTTGTCATCATCAAATGGCAACTTCTTACATTAAAGGTTATGTAGATTATGGGGATATTTTTTTAAAGTTTAGATACCTCATAGTAGAATTTGTGTTTTTTTTCCCTTTTGTGATTTCTCGTCCTTGTTTTTGTGGACTTTTAGTCCCCTCACTAAGTACATTTCTCTTCCAGACCTTAATTCTGATCTTTTTTCTACCTTAGCATAAGTTAAACTAAAAAAATTCTTACAATAAGCGAGCAGTCTTGAAGAAAATGCAGAATAGTAAGAACGTCAAAGCTATATTACAAGTTTTCAATTAGAAAACCTCTATATCATGTCAAGTAGCTTTAAAAAGGAATAATACATTGATTTCTTACCTGATCAATCAAAATGGTGGCAGAGACATTTTTGTACTTTGAAACAAGGGAAGTGGCATCATATTCCTGTATTTTTTAAATTCCATTCAACATATTTAGAAGCACACTGAGTACAAAAATCCGATCATTATATATCTCAGAATCTTACCTCCCACTCAGCTTTGTTGTCACCCAGATAATGGGTGAAAGCTTTCTGACCCCATGGGGGCAGTTTATGGATTGGCAATTGGTGCAAAGGCAGAAACAGACTGGAAAAAAATTCAATAATAGAAAGAAATGAATTGCAAGCCAAAGTAGTTAGAAGTGTTTACTCTGTGAAGGACAGCAGTAAACCAAAATGGATCCAAAACAAATAGATTGGAATTTCAAAATATTTTAACAAAGTCCCATCCAGCATTAAAATTTTTCCCAGTTCCCACACAAAAATAGAAGTACCATACTTGCTACATAAAAATAACAGTACTCAACAAGTAACCGAAATTCAGACATTCACTTAACCGAAAAGTAAATTTTAGAACCAACTACCTTATACTTGTCATGATTTTTGAGATAAATTGTCACAGCACCTGCCCACCCATAGAGTGGCCAGATATAGTCGCATGAGATGTATCAAGCTGTGGAAAATTTTCACTCAGAAGATTCGGCAATTCCTTGACAACATAATCATACATACGCCAGTTTTTCCACTTCTGTTGTGTAGCATTAAGATAAAATCCAGCACCTGGTTGAGGAAGGGAAAAGAAGAAAAAAAAGGGAAAAAAAATGGAAAAGACATTAAGTGAAAGCTCCAAAAACTGCAACTAAAGCTCATTTCCTAGCTGGACTTCTCCCAGCTAGTACATTGGGCATGCCTGCAACAACTGACATGTTATTCATTAAAACGCAAAACATTAGAGATAAAATCTGATGCAAAAGATTTGTTTGTGGTAAAACTGGTGGAAGAAACAACCGTAGTTCACAAGATTCTTCTTGTGCACTAGCAAGAAAAAAATCAATGCTCTTTGAAACAGTTAGGATTCTTCTTAAACTTTCTCTTCAAGAACTGATAACTATAGAAGTTATGGAAAAAGAATAACTACAGGACCTCATCCAATGAGTGCAATGAAACGAAAGCATATTTCCATGTTATGGTTGAAGAATTTTCATCTTACAAACAATGGACCACACAACAATACTTAGGCTCTGTTTCGTATTATGGTGAGGTGGCTTTTAAGCCATACATGCTCTGAGATGAAAGCTACAGGTGTCAAATATCAATGTGAAAAATGTGTAGATCTCACTAAAAATTAGTGTTGGCAAACTCCTTTTAAGCCTTACTTTCAAAGCACAATACAAGCATTGTAATCCCAAATGAGGCCTACATATGGTAAGCAATGCAAACTAAGACAAATTTCAAATGACAATCAAACTCTAGCGCTCGTGTTGTGACAGATAAAACCATAATCCTGCAAGTACATTTAAAGTATTTTCATAAATACTCAAAAAGTCAAGATTTAACAGGATCATATTGCATACCTACACCAAAATCCCAGCTATCAGCCTCTCCTTCCACATTCAGACCTCCTGCAATTACATAAGAGAATATTGGACAAAGTTAGCACCAAAGTTTCTCAGAACATCAACATATAATGGCATTTGGAAATAATTCATATGATGCAATACTGAGAAGGGATGGCAAAGTCAGTCACAATAAGATAAAAATTTATTACCAACAGTAAAATAATTATGTTCTGGTTCTGTATAAGACTAGAACTAAGTTTCTAGACAAAGAATAAAACCTTTTTTATTTTGGGCATTGGCATAGATGAAATGACAACCAAAAAGCACATACATAATAGATTCTTTGTCTGAATTGCTCAAGCTGTTGGTAAGTGTTGAAAGACAATAGTTAAACGGTCTTAACTGCTCATTCTTGGGTCAGATATGAGCTACAACATTATTTTAGTTTGAACAATGATTTCTTTTTTCATGTTTTCATAAAAATGAAACCTGTTTCAGCAGTCTGTTAGCAACCACCCAGAGCATAGGAGAAAACACAAAAGCAAAAACGAACAAAAGGAAAGATGCTTTTACTACCAATATGACAATGAAAATAGATCTGTTCAAATATGTAAGAACGAGCATGAAAATCTTTAGTCAACACAACTTCAAGTTTGAAAATCCTTTAATTGATAAGCCAAATTTCATAATTGATGGACTAAAATGTTTTGCTTGGTTGGAGAATCACTATTCACATATTGAAGGCAATTCAAGCCAAACAAAAGACCAAAGTGTTTTTTCTTTTTCTTTCTTCTTCTTTCTTTGTTTTTTTTCAATTAAGGAAACTAATTACATATAAATAATTAAATTGGATGGGACAATAAGCAAGCTTACTGCATCAATTTAGTGACCATGCCATTGGCATTAAAATTTGGTAAAATTCTCCAAATGCATTATTTAAGGGGAAAATTTTTAAAAAGAATAGTAAGCAGTATAACAAGGGTAAAAGTTTTCTTTCCTTCTGCAGGAAAAGATAACTAGGTAAACCCCTATTTGCAGTACAGTTATTTGGTGATCAAGCTAACATTTAACGTAAGATTCCACTCTTTGTTAGGCAAAGAGAATTATAAGAAAGTGAAGAAGAACATATCTACAAAATATGCTACAGACGTATCCAAATACTTGAATATGCTCACACTCTTTAATAGGCAGAATACGTAGACAAAAGATTCCTATAACACTCACTACCTTGGTCTTCTGATAGCATAATGGAATCAAGAAATCTGAAGAAGAGAAGGATTTCAAACAAGTTGTGAATCTCAGATTAGTAATTCAAGCATATAGCTATAAACAGCCTTCAAATGTACGAGTATTTAAGGGTAGATGACTTACTCGGAGATGTATCAGGGACAATCAGAGCCACGCCCTCTGCTGAAGCAGTGCGTTGAGCTCCTGACTTAGTGATAAAATTTTCATCTGTGCAGGTAAGACCAGAGAGCCAGTAGAGCACCTGCACAATAAGAAAAGCAAAGTCAATTAGACAATATTAATTATTGGAGTAATACTACATTTCCAAGTCATTTCATCCCAAGTACTAGGACATTCATCAATTGGATGGTAAATCTTTATAGATTTTAAAAATAATTTGTTATACTATTCCACCATTTGATTGATAAATGACACATAAATTGGACGTTAAAACCTGCGATACCACTTGGGAATTGTAGTATTACTCTTACCATTTATAGCAACAAACAAGAATACGTATCTATCTATACACAAAACGAAGCTTACTAGAACTCCTGATCTCAATTAGAATTTAAACGAATTCAAACAATTAAAAGCATTTGGTCATGTTTCTCTCCAAGCATGTATCCAAAACATTCTTTGTCAAGTTGTGCCCAACCTCATTTTTTCTTGTCATTTTCTCAGTTAATCATATGAAACTCCTAGAATTCCCATTCAGTAATAAATGGCCTTACAAAAATATCCTTGTTGACATGCAAAAACCAATACCGTTCATGTCCAACTTCAAAAATATTGATCAAGTTCAACAAAATTAAGTAGAAGAAACTCGAATGGGAAGCAGAAATGAAAAACCTTATCTGAAAATTAATAAGCTCCAGCAAAAGCTTAAGGTTCATAATTGGCTCCTAGAATCATTCATATTTTTACCAGTACAACTCAGACAACCTACTTAAATGTGTCCTCAAACAATAGCACATGAAAGAACAAAAGATCCAATTGACAAATACAATCATTCCCCCATCACACCACTTAAATACTTAAGTAACAACACATCTAAATATACACAAAATTAAAAATTGAAAAATGAAAATGAAATTAAGGACAGTAAAATCCAAAGCAATAATAAGAAAGGCAAAACAAAAACTTTTGAGTTAGAAATTGATATTCAGGTGGAAATGATAAATGGGTATCTGAGAAAGAGAGTACACACAGGGAATTTGCATGAAGAAGAAGAAGGAGGGAAATAGATGTGGAAGTTCATAGAGCATCCGAGTGTTGGGCTGAAATGCTTGTATCTTTTGTTACAACCACCAAACATCTTTGAGCTGCTAATCTCTTCAGGCTTCATCTCCATTTTTTCACAGCTAGTAATTTGGTTCCTTCTGCAGAAGTAGATCAATTCGGTGTGTTGTACCGATAACCCCGTACTGTGAGATTCAGGCTTTGCTTTAACTTGCATAGATTTGAGCGGAAACCGTGAATCTTGGGACACGTGGGAGTTGTGTTTTGTTCACTCTTTTTCCTTTTTTTCTTTTTTTCTTTTTTATTTTTATTTGAAAAAAAAAAAAAAAAAAAAGAGTCGTACTCCACCTGCAACGTCTGCTAAACTAATTAATGCTCATATTTTACTAATATAAATAAATATGGCAGCAGCAACATGAGGCTAGAATGCAGTCGCCCTCTGATACATAATCTGACATGTGTTGTATTTTAGCGCAACAGTACAGTAAACGAATGGGTAAATTTCAATCAACGTAATTTAAGCCAATTTAAATTGTTAATTTTTATATAAGGGAGAACGATGGTTTCCCAAAACATCAGGCCTCCCTGTTATATTATATTTGAAATAAAGTTTTTTCATAATTTTTTAAAATAATATATATATATTTTTTATTAAAAAATAAAAAATAATATTTTATTATAAAAATCTTTCGTTTTTATTATATAAATTTTTAATTTTTATTTTATAAATCTTTAAATCAAAAAAATTATCTTTTATTAAAAAAATTTTAATATTTTAATTTAGAGATTTATAAGATAAAAATTAAAAATTCATACAATAAAAATAAAAAATTATATAATAAAATATACGATATTTATAAAAAAGATTTTGCTTCAAACATATTAATAAAAAAGACTTAATAATTTAAAAAATCATAGAAAAAATTTATTATTCTCTCATTTATATAATTTAAATTAATTTGTAAATTAAAATTTTATAATTTGACATTAAAATATTAAATTTAATTTGTAAATTCGTCAATTTAGGTTTTAAATTTGGTCTAACTTCAATCCAAAATCTAACTCAGATTCGATTCAAATTTTTTACATTTTGTTTCCACCGTTTCACTCATATTTTAAACCCAGCCCCCTTTTCTTCTAGTTTTTGCTCTTTCTTCATCTATCTTGCCTATTCTGACACTGAATCTCAGCCTTTATGAATTTTTAATTAATTTCACATAACAATATCATCATTCAGTTTGACATTCGATTTTCTTGGTTGTTAACTTGTTTTCCTCTCTCAGTTTCTTTACTTTAAAGTAATAACCATGCATTCAAAAATAAGTTTTTAAATGATTAAATATTTTTTATATAAATTAGATTAATTTTGATTATGAATTGAGTTAGATTTTAAAATTATTTCACATATTTAAATTTAAATTTTAAATAATATTTTTAAATTTAAATTGCCAAACAAATAAATAGTTACGTATATTGTCCGATTCATATTTGGTTCTATTTTTTTTTTTTTTTATCTTTATTTATATCCGTATTGGATATATATATATATATATGCTTCCTTTTTATGTAAATAAAGAATATAATAGAAAAATGTTTAAAACAAAAATCACTACAAAACAGCAAAGAAAAACACCATCAAATCAGCAGGCAAAATAGGAATTACAAGACGAAAATGCAATGGAGAGCAGTAAGTGAATCAGCTGAAAATCACTTGCCAAGGTTCGAGAACTTTCTTGTTCAATTTCATCCAATCTTTGACTTTCTTGTTCAATCTCCTTTTTTTTTTTTCTCTTGCTATCCAAGAAATGTAAGAACAAGCTACACGTTCAATTACTGCAAGTTCTCTGCCGTCTAGCAGTGAGAGATCTTCAAGTTTTGCTTTGCAACAAACTGCTTTCCTTTTTTCTTTATTTGATTGAGAGTAAATTGGCGATTTCATGATTCCATCTCTCTGAAGTTTAGATATTCAGATTTTAAAAACACATGCCAATTTTTTTAAAAATTTATATTTTAAAAATTAATTTTTTAAAAACTAACAAATAAGATAAGAGGGTATCAAAAATATTTTAAAAATTTATAAGAATTAAATATCTATTTAACCAAAGCTTAAGAGTTTGTAAATTCTTTATTCTCTTATTTATTAATAAGCAATGAAGTCGCAAGTTTTTTTAACTGAAAACTCTGATCCATGTCGATTCTTGGTCCTACTTTCCATCAAGTGCCAATTTTTTTGATATAATAATTATTTTGATATTATTTTCTCATGTTAATTTAATATTTTAATAATAATTTTATTCAAAATAATAATGTAACATTCTAACGGTATTTTTATTTAATTCCATATTTAATTGAAATTCATTCTTGTCATGTCATTTCAAATAACTAACTACGGAGGTTACAAAGGCAAGAATATATAAAATATGAGTTTGGGAAAAAACAAGAAGACTAGAAAATGAAATAGGTTGGTTTTGAATTAATAATATTTAATTTATGAATAATTAAGTTGAGTTTTGAGTAAGGAAAACGTGTAGTAATTGATGCGAATAATATTTTATGATAGAGACAAATGCCCTTGGGTAAATTTATTTTATAAAATAATTTCTATAATTTTCTTTATTTTTTTTTGGGCGAAAATACAACTAAATAATTTTCTAATTTTTTTTTTATTTTTGATAGATTGAGAGACAAAATAAAACTTGTTCTTATTTTAAAAAGGAAATAATTAATTTACTCACAATCTTTCAAAAATAATATCACAATCCGGTTTTATTAATATTATGACCCACTTTGACTAATTTGAGTAAGATTTTGCCGTTATATACCATTACAAATTCAGTAAAAAAATTATCTCTAAAATTAATTAATAAAAACATTAAATATTTTTCATTTTCTCTCTCTCACTTTTTTTTTTATTTTTTTATTTTAAATACCATAATCGTTATTTTTGAATACCTACAATTACATTGTGGTTAGGAAGTTATTGAAATTTCTAGTAACAAAATAGTATTGTGTTGACTGTTTTTAAAAACATATGTGATAAGTTGATGTCAACGAAAACTTCGTGGAGTAAAATAAAATTAAACCCATAAAACAATTTTAAATAACAAATAAAGAGGACAAAGCAATTTCCATCAAAATTATTTTATTCTTCTCCTCTAATTATTAGTTCATTCTTCACATAATTTTGATTTCTAAAGATTTGACGAACAAAAAATATATCCTAAGTTGGTCTTTAGATCTTGTACAAAATTAGGGTACAGTTTTCGTATAATTACAATTTTTTTTTAATATTTTTTTGCATATCCTTTCTTTTTTTAATTTTCAATTTAATTGTTACATTTAAAATATTTGAGAACTAAAATAAAAACACAAAATTATAAAGAAAAATTTGAGCCGTATGATGACAACCAAGCAAAACATGTAAAGTCAAATGATGTAAATGTGAAGTACTATAAGATAGATTTTTGAGCATAAATCATATTATTAAAAATAATATAAAATAAGGTTAAAATATAAATGTTTTGTTAAATAATATGGTAGTATTAATTAATAAAAATAAATAATATGAATTATGTAATAATTAATATTATCATATCATAGTAGTTTGTATATAATAATTTATTAATTTATTTTAAAATAATTAGATGGTTGTATGAAATTAAAATTCAAATAAATACATTCCAATATTGAAATGATCACCAAATGAAGAATTAGGCTTGTACTAACTGTCACATAGACTGGATGTCATGGCAATATTAATGACCGTTGTGAAGTTGGTAGCATTTCTAATCTTTATTGCTCAACTGCACCCATCAATGCATTGCCTCTTTTTATTTATCATTTCTCAATCATCCCATCTCATCTCACCACATTCCACGCATGAATTCATTCTGAGTCTTGGATTCACACTATTTGTTTGTTTGATCAATGATCATGTGTGATGTGTTGTTTTGTGGTTCATTTATATGCATATGCTTATTCATGCATCTCCCTCCAAAATCTTGAAATATTGAACAAAGCCATGTTGGTGGGTATTGATTTATGAAGGATATCTAAGTTAATAAACCGCCGATAAGGATGACAGTAGAAACTTTGTAGTTGCCGACACGAAAAGGTTTTTCTTTGACTTTATTTTTGTACTAATTCTTTTGAAATTTGTAGTTGGGCAGATGAACAAACTCAGACGGACAAAACCAAGTGCAAATGCCTGTATTTGAATATTGGAATTTTCTATTTTGTTCGTATTGTTTCGAACAGTAAGGTTCAAAACACAGGGATATATATATAGGCATGTATTTTGCTCTTCTGGTATTGTTGCGAAGTTTCTTGATTGGTTGGTGTGAAAATCTTAGTGAAGATATCCAAAGTTAGTTTTGATTTTGGTAAAATAATTTCCCAATAAGATTTTATTCTTTTGATGCATGCATGCTGCAACCTGGGATGCGGAAATTTGTTGGTTTGAATCGAAGGATTTAAGTATTGTGGGGATTGGGAGGCACATACCGTATAAAATCTGGTCCAGTCGAGGAATTTTCAGCATCTAACAACTGGAATATCAGAGTGAAAAAAAAAAAAAAAGAAAAAAAAGAAAAAAAAAAGAAAAATTTTAAATTTTAAT
>JAWDEX010000023.1:2422348-2437099 GCA_035221805.1 Trichilia hirta
GCTGAAAGTGCAGAGTGTTAAGAAATACCAAACTAAGAACTCACAAAATTGAGGAAAGTCGCTTTTATAAATAAAATGACAAATTACAACTTAGGTATTTAAAAAAGAAAAAATATTCATTCTGAGTTCAATAAAAAACAAATCAAAAAAGACTGGCAAATTGTGAGCTACGGAGTTTGGAAGTAAGCAAAACAATACTGGTTGTATATAAAACATTTACACAAATCTACATCTAAACAAAGCTACATCTAAACAAAGCATTGCGAAAGATCAAGCAGAATTACAAAAAATATTATGTCATTATCAAACTTAATCTGGGAAAAAAACTAACACCAACGAAGATACATTCAAAAATAAAAAAAATAGAAAAAAGGAAAATATTTATTTTTATACACAAATTGACAAAATATAATACAATAAATAAATTAAGAAAATAAACAACGCACTTCAGTTTAACCATCGAAAGCCCTCAACTGGCTTCTACTTATCGCCGCTCCGCCATGAACGCTTGATTAAGCTTTAAATAATACTTCATTAATATATAACTTAAAACAAAATTAAACAAATATTATCTTAGGTCACGAAAAATCAACGACAAAATGGACAAATGGATGAACGCACATCAAACTGAGAGAAAATGGCAGAATGTGGTTATATAGAAAGCCAAACAGTACGAAAAGAGAATACCTGAAGTTGCTTCTGCTCCCTTTGATTAAGCTAAAACGACGTTATGACAGAAATTTCCCAGGGTTTCGAGATCTCGAAATCATAAAGAGAATGCAAATTCCTTCATGTTGAGAGACAGCCTGACCCAGTGAGCAGTGTTTTCTTTCCGTGAAAAGACTGCTGACTGAAAGCGACGAACAACGCTCACTTTTAGACAGCGAAAGAAAGTGGACTCTGGTGTAATTGAAATTACAGATTGAGGGCAATATTGGAAATATAATGACACGTGGATGAACGGGGCATTTGTGTCTTCTCACCTTTAAGCCGGGGTATCGTAGTGGGCCCACTATTTTGACTCTTATATGCGAGTCGTTATCGTAACGTTGACTCGTTGACTTTCAAAATTTCTGAATCTGATGGTAAAGGGACGTTCAACAGAATTGTGGGGTCTACTTACAAAAAATATCTCGTGTTGTGTATTCATCGTACAGTCGCCCAGGATGACGATTGAACATAGATTGGCAGCATGGTAAATAAATAACGATGTTCGGTGCATTTTGAACGTACGTAACTTTGTCGTATTATTTTCTTGGAAAATAAAATTTATAGCCGTTGATACCCATTCGAGAGCATTTATTATCATGCAGCGAGAAGCACGGAATGCCAAGCACAGTAAATTCATTAAAATGCGCCGGATCTACTGCCAGGGCTATGTAATTACAATTATGTCCCCCGGTCATGCCGTGTTATTTACCGTCCCATTTTTTCTCTCTTTATAATTTGTAGCTTCATCCTAAATAATTTGAAACCGCCCAGATGCTGCTTCCCTAGCTGGTCTAACTTTGGAGGTGGAAGCTTTTGTGGGTGAAGTTGATCCACATCTATTTATATTTTTATGCTTGAAAATACGCTTGCATAAACTAATTCAGTACGCGCCCTAATTTAGATGCATGATTTTGTATCATTATGTTATATATTTGTAACATGTTATATTAAAAAATAGTGAAAAATTAATATTATTAATAATAATAGATATATAAATTTTTATACAAATTATCTTAACAATTAATATAACATAGTTATGTTATTATCACGTAATTAATTTTTTTGCTTTCATAAAAATGTAAAATATAACAGTAACATAATTCTTTCATATTAATTTGTATAATTAAATTTGTATGTTTAACAATATTAATTTAAAAATCATTGAAACACTTGTTATTTTATAAAATGAGTGAAATTAATTTATGTTCTTGGAAGCTCCTAAAACCATAAAAATTCTTATATTTTGTATTAAATAATACTATTTTATATTTTAATTATGCTTATTCTTTTTCTAAAAAATTACTATAATTGTATTATTTAATTTGAATTTAAAATATTATATAATTATCTTAATAATAGACTTCAATATGCTAATTTAAAGCGATTATTTTTTAACTATTTGAAAAAGATATTTTTATTAAATAAAATAACAATTTTTTATTTTTTTTTTACAAAATAGACATTAAAATCTAAAATTAACTCAACGTGTCACCTTATAAGCTAGTGGGTGTTACGCTCCCAAAGATGACAGACGCTAGCAGTGTCAATGTTCCTATTTCAACTACTTAAGAAGTATCAGGAATTAAAAGTTTTTTCAACTGATCCATGTTTTGATCAAATTTGACAATATTTGTGTAAATTTCTAAAAGACTCTTTGATTACTACAATTATTTCTTGGATTATATCATCTACTCTTTATTGAACATTAATGAACAAGAAACCAACATCATATTAATACAAAACAGCAAATGTATTAAACATATTCAATGCATATAAAAACTCAAAAAAAGAAAGTTATAAAAAAATCTAAAACCCATACGTGAATTGGCCTCTATAAATGAATTAAATTGCTCAAACATTTGTGTCAACAGCAACATGACTGTACTTACAATGAATTCCCTTTCCGTAGCAACTTTCTTACTATCCATCAGCAATGAAGCTGCAACGGTGCCGTTGAATCTTCTCAGCAACTTGTTCCCACCAAGATTCACAATTTCATAACGGATTGCTCGAAAGAGTTTATCAAAGAATGTGGGAAGAGTCTTTGATAGTGTGTTTCGTAATGGCAAAATGACTTACGGGTGTTGTTTTCAACTTGTGGCCATAGGAAGAGACTGCCATCAAAGCGTTGTGAGACTGTTCGGCTCACAGGTACCGGAAAATGGATCAAAAATTCATCCCCAGAGCAAGGAGATATTTGATATCTGTCTTGTCTTCACAGAACATTACAGACTAATTGATTGAATAGTTAGTTTATAGACTGTTTCATTTACCTCATTTTCTTTTGAAACCTTCTTTTTCACGGATTTTTTTCCACATTGATTTAAATATTATAACATCCAATCAACTGCAGTGTGAATGAGTGATAACATTTACAAAGACAAGACAAGTCCCTCGCGAGCATTGAGTGGTGATGCTCCAAATTTATCTCCTAGTTTTAGCGGGAGTAGAAATCGGCAACAAGCAAATGATCTCTACTCTAGAAAATTTCTTTTATATCTTTATTTTCTCATTCTTTCTCAGGCAATCATGCTTACATATTGCAAAGTGTAACAAGAAGTCCATGGAATACCAAAATACAAAGCATTTACTGAGTTTTCAGATATAATTCCTAGTTATGGAAAGAATCCCATCCTTTCATATGAAAGCAGCTCTAAATCACAGCAATTGGCACATACAGATCAAAGCGGCATGTGAGAAAACCCCTTTTAACAAATATCGTAGACAAAATTACTTGAATATCTGATATTCGCGAGCAATTGGTACATACAGATCAAAGCAGGATGTGAGAAAACCCCTTTTAACAAATATCATAGACAAAATTATGTGAATATCTGATATTCGCAAAAAATCAACGCATGACAAGTATGCCAACCCTGTCAAATTTTCGAATTTTTTAACAAAATTCAGAACTTGCTAACTAAAATATTCGGTAGTGGATCTGTGGAGTGATTCTGTTACCTTCAAAATATAGTCACACAAAAAATCAGTCAATACTAGGAAGGCAACTGAAAGGCAGCATTGTCGTGCATCATCATGGTTACAAAATAACAAAACGGGAATATGGTTCCCTTTCCCAAACTTCCTACCATCAGCGGAAGTTCTCTCAAGTCGGAAATGAGGTTTGCCCCACCAGATAAACCTATCCTATTGCCCTGAGAATTAACTTCGATGGTGCTCAAAGGACTAATGCTTCAATATAAGGCCAATTGGACAATGATCACTACCAACAACGTCCGGAAGAATATATGAATCATGGACCTTGTCAGCTAGGGATTCCGAGACAAGGAAGTAGTCGAGTCGCCACCCTGTTTCAGAAGCCAATCCAACCATATATGAGAACAAAGAAGACAGAATGACAAATATAAGTATTTAATTTTAGATGGAAATTAAAATAGGAGAATATTTAAGGCACAAAAACTATCCTGAAATCAGAGAAGTTTAGAAAATATGACAGTATTTTAAAAATGTATAATACAGCAAACAGAAAGGAATAAAGCACACTTTAAACACATTTAAAATAAATATGGAATGCAGAAGTCATGTACCTTTATTAGTTTTGCGCCCACCATGTCGATAACCCCAATAAGTATAGCCAACAACACCAGGATGTTGTGCTCTAAAGGTATCTACAAATCCCTTAGACAAAAAGTTTGTGCCAAATGATTGCCTCTCTTCATCTGTAAAGCCAGCACTTCTTTTATTTCCCTACAAATTGGTGCACATATTAAAAGAATAACTTAGCACTTAAAAACTGGAAGTGAATGAGTGTAAAACATAGCATGCAGAATATTACTACCTCCGTCCACCTACCAACCCCAAAAAATAAGAAAAAGAAAAATCACCAGCAGCATCAAAATTTTAATCAATTACAGCAGGGTCATGAATATCAATCTCTTGATGAGCACAGTTGAGATCACCTGTCAAAATAACAGGCTTCTTCTTTTCCAGATCCTGAATCATGCATGTTAAGTATCGTAAGTATCAAGTTTATCATGGCATTTCATACATTTTCTGAAAAGAATACATAAATCACCATAGACTCCACACATTAAATACAAAAGTAAAAAACAAAAAACCACGAACTAGCAGAATATTGGATGGGTGTGCATTGTCTAGAATTTATTGCTTAATAACCAAAATGCATAATTCAGACTCACATTTCTTGAAAAGTGAAAAACAAATGACATATGTGCCTAGAGATAACTTATGCATATGGTATTCAGAAGAAGCATAAAATAAAGAAGCATGCTTACTTTCATATAGCTGCTAAGGGATGGATCCCATTCTGTGACTCTGTATGACTAGAATTGAAAGCAAAAAGATCAGCAAAATAAAAAACTGTTCAGAATAATAAAGTAGATACCAACACAATCCCAGATGTTTAAGCTCATCACCAGTCTTCTCAAGCCATCTCCAGAGTTTGGAACATAGCTGCTTATTAAATAAAATGAATCAAACTCTGCTGTCACAAGCCGTCCCTCACCGTCATGATCTGCTATGCCTAAGCCATACGTGACTGAAAGTGGTTTAATCTGCTCAAACATTTAAAGGCAAGCCACTAATAAGAATAATCATTACCAAAGCGAACAAAAAACTTGAAATTTAAAATCAATCAACAGAACAGTTGAACACTTGATAATACAAATAAACACGTCAGCCATAAACAATGGTAGTAAATCAAAGTAGATAACTCATTAAACAGCGGTTCATATAATAGATCTTTTATATAAGAAACAGCCTCTCCAATGACAGTCGAGCTAGAGATCAGCTCAAAATTTCACAAATATAGTAGGAGAAAACTAGATTTTGTAAAGACTAAAACAGGATGCCCAATTGTGAAATTTGATAGAAACAATGAGCTTACCCGTGAGATAATCGCTGTACCAGAATAGCCAAGTTTAGAAACACTGCATGTCCAGAAGCTATTCTCATATCCGGCTATAAAACATTGTTTGATTGATTCAACATCTTTTTCCTGTTTCAAACACAAAGACAGATTTAATAACGAAAAGGAAGCAATCATATTAAAAATATAAAGGCGATGGAGAGTAGCAAAAACAAAATGCTTCGAACATAAAAAATGAAGAAGATTACTGTACTCAGTTGTAAATTTAGATTAACGGGTACAGTGAACTTCAAACACGTTCTGCAAGTTCAATCAAGCAGCATTGGCATACTTGCCTGTAGTTTGGTCTCTTGCAAGCATAGCACATCAAAATTTTCCCTCTGGGCCAGTTTCAGCGCAGAACAACCCTCTAACTTCAGTAATGCTCTTAGCCCATTGACGTTCCAAGACACAAGCTTTGTAGATTTTGTATCCTCTGCCACAGATGGGGGTCTCATTGTTCTGGGATTATAAGGAATCCACCCCTTTTGAGGCTTCTTATGGGCAAGAACTGTCCAAGGTTCACTGGGATCTGTCAGGAGAGTAACTGCATTATCAGAAGTAGCAACTTCACCCTTATGTTCAAAACAAAGAAAAAAATTTCACCCCTTTATCCATACAGAAGATGATTTCTTTTTCGTTAAAAAGGATTTCTATCTAGAAAAATAACCATGACGCAGTCTACTTCCAATAAGATCGAATTAACTCAGCTTAACAATTCAAACAAAATACATAATAAAGAGAGGGCATTGTTTTCCATTAACAGAGTTGCGACATGAATATTATTAATATGAAATGCAAAACAATGAATACTGTATAAGTATATTCTATAGTACCTGAAGCCTCACTGCTTTTTATTGAAATTTTCTTTTTTGTTGTGGTTATTTTAGTATTAACTTCAATAATTTTATTGTCAGAAACCTCTGAAAGAGAATTCATTTCTTGAACATGGTCCTGACAAGATAATTTCTTCGCCTTCCTTTTTCCTGATGTACTTTCCGCATTAGCCTTCCTTTTTACTGATATACTTTCTGCATTACCCTTCCCTTTTGCTGATATACTCTCTGCAGAAATGGATGACACTTGTTTTGTTTCTGCAAGAGAATTTTCACCTGCAAATGGAGAGAATTCCAACCTCAAAAGTTAGCAACCTAGAATTGAACCAAAATTGGTATTGGAGAATAAAAGAACCCAACAATTAGAAGAAAATAGATAATGAACAGTTATGAAAATTAATTACTTTCTTTCATCAGTCAGGAATGATATGAAGCTTTATAAAATCTTGCTAGAAAATATTAAACTCATTTACATAGTAAAATTGTTCACCTTCTATCTTCTTCTGCACATAAACCTTCACGGCAGACACAAGATCACATTTACGACCTTTGGCAGGGACCCCAATACTCCTGATGATTCAAAACAGAAATAGCATATTCACAAACATAAAATATAACGTTGCAAGTTACCCTATTATAGATCAACACCACCTACTCAATTGAATATATTCTACAAAGAAAAACATTTTAGGAAAAAGAGCGAGAACATAATATAAGAAGTGTTTTCAATTGAAAGGTTTGTTGTCTAAAGAAGGCAATAACTCAACAATAAGTTTGCTGGATGTATACTAATTACAGCATGTTTGGGAGAGCTGGCCTCTATTTGGCTTTGGAAGCAAAGTTGTAAAATGTGTTCGGTGAAAACAGCTTTTGAGGGGATCCACTCATATTTTAACTAATATAGTTTCCATGCCTCAACAGTAACTGTAGAATAAAAGTCAAAAGCAGTTGTGTGGCCACATCACCATAATACCAAATATGCTCTTAGCCACAAAGCTTCCCATATGAAGTGTTTTTCTAATATCCTAGGTGCACATATGACCTAACATGCAAATGCATGTTTTACATAAAGCATTATTAAGAAGGAAAGAATGGCAGTACAAGTGAATAATGTAACACCAAAACTTACAAAAACAAGTGCATCAAATGCCAAAATCATGTCTTTCTGTGTGTTAATCTGCATACCTCAGTGTAGTTCTGAGCTCTTGAACAGTCATGACCTCAATTCTCTCAGGATCATCCCTAAAACTATGAATGTTATCTTCATTGTTTTCAACTCCAATTTCCTAAACATTAAAGTTGCAAATTAACAACAAAAAGTATCAGCTACCCATTAGACAAGAAAGTATGACAAAAGAAGATGCCAGTAAAACCATCAAATAATATTCACAACAACCTTCTCAGAATTCAAGCTTGTACCCACTAAGCGTTTCAATTTCTTATCTTACTTTTCCTTAATTACTCCACTTGTCTCACTATCACATTGTGTAAAATCATTATCAAAAACGGACATACAAATACAAACTCGTTAATAACTATTATTCGCTATGACTACAGCAAATGACTCACCTTTGGTCTTGCACCCATTAATCCTTTCCGCATTTTATCCTCCATATCATCAATTGACGACACAGGTTTAAAGGAACTCGAAAGAAGTCGCTTAGACTTGATTGCTTTTGCTTTCAGAGAAGCCAAGGTTTCACTTCTCAAATTCCCAGGAAGAAATGCAAAGCTACAGTAACATGACATAACAAAAAACGAACAAATAAAAATTACAAACAATTTAACGCTGTAATAAACCCAAGCTCCTGCCAACATTCTGATCAAATTAAGGAGCAAGCTCAATCTGGGCCCGTTGGGTATTGATTTCGCCATGAAACAGAAAAAAAAAAAAAAAAAAAAAAAAAAAGAAGAAGAAGAAGAGAAAAATACCTCGGACTAATGAAAGCTCTGAGTCCTGATTGCAATGCTTGATTCATCTATCAGCTGAAAGCGTAAAAATGGTGACGCTGACGACCGCTGACAGCAATCGCGTACGAACGGAGAAACCCCAACCACAAGGGTGATAAACTTGCCCGAAATTGAAATTTTTCACCGAACGATTCTGAAATTGATGGCCCAGAAAATTAGTTTGAGGCCCAGAAATTCATAGTGAGACCATATTTAAATAGCCCAAATTCCAAACGCTTTTTTTCCCTTAAGAAATTACGAATTCGATTAAAAAATTAAATGTTAATAGTTATTAAATTATTAAATTATAATCCCCTAAAATATGTGCACCTATAATTAAAACAATTACTAACTTTTTATAATTATAATTATTTTTTAAAATTTTTAATTAATTTTGGTGTTTTCGCAACTCAAAGTCAAAAGTAAGTTAAACGAGAGTCCAATTAAGGTCTAATTTCACACTGGCCTAGTTCATCTTACACTTGTATTCATCTTGTTTTCGTAAAATTATAGATTATTGGATATTGATTTTTGATTCTCTGAATTCAAATTAAAAGTTAGTTATGTATTTATGTTACAAATTTTTTCGAAAATAAAAGAATAAAATATATGATAATAATATAAAATTCTTGAATTAATAATTTAGTATAATTGAACAAATATGTAAATAAATCTATTTCCACTAAGATATAAATTTTTATCTATTTTTTTTTTATAATTTAATAATTAAAAAACTAATAATATCAATTTCTTCATTATTAAATTAACAATTTGATTACAGTTTACCGTTTTCAGCTATTAGATTAAATATAATTTAACATAACATGTGCCATTGATTTTTGTTTCCCTGTACATTAGTGATACTTTATTAATACCCAGATGATTACAAGGTAAGAAGAAGAGAGAAAAAGATATTATAAGGAGAACTTTGGTCAATGTTTGAATAATATTTTTAGAAGACTTCTTTTATTAATAATGAAATTTAATTATTAAATAACATATAGAAATATAATTTAAATTTCACCTCAAAATTTAAATACGAGGGAGATTACAAGCACAGACCTATTGAGCAAAACAAACTTTAAAAAAAAAAATTATGAATTGAAATTTAATTACACATTTTATTTTAATTATTGCAGATTTAAACATACAAATATGAGAACTTTTCACAATTTCATATGAATATTATCTTCCTCAAATATACAAATACTGACGTGTCCCACATCAATTAGGAAAAAAGATTTTTAGATGTTTATGTAGGTTTGGACAAATTTTCCCTTACAACTTAACTCTTAAGTGAAATATAGGTTTAAGTTCATATTAAATGATATTAGAGTCTTATCTCATTTGATTGATGAGATCATGAATTGGTTCTTTGACACTTGTGTAATTTATAAAGGAATCGGCCATGATGTGTTCCACATCCGTTACGCAGAGAGTCGGCCATAATGTAGGAGTTAGCCCGTATAAGAACGTGTAATTTAAAAGGATCAGCCATGAAGTGTTTCACATCGGTTAGTCAAAGAGTCAACCATAATATGTCCCACATCGATTAACAAGAGAGAAAGAGAGGATGTGCAATCTAAAATGATAGGCACTTCCACAAAGTCGATCATAACGTGTCCCACATTGATTAACGAGAGAGAGAGAGGATGTACAATCTAAAAGGGTAGGCACTTCTAAATTAGTTATGCGAAGAAGTCGGCTATACTGTATCCCACATCGGTTAACGAGAGAAAAAGGTGATCTGTTAAAATTTATACGGGTCTAGACAATTTTTTTTCTTATAAATTAGCTAATATTTCATATCAAATACTATAACTGAAAAAAATATATATATATTCAAACTCTTATGTCATGATTCAATTACGTGATTTGTAATAATATAAATAAGTACTTTTTTAAATATCCACCCCATATTTAAGTTCATTAGCCTATATAAGATAGGTCAGGAATTCAGTGTGTGAAATTGAAAAAAAATAAAATAAAAAAATAAACTCGAGGCGTGATAGAGAGCCTTCCAATGACTCTTCACTGCAAAAGATAAGTCATAAAAAAATAAATCTCCCATAATTGAATTGATGATCTAAAAAAATGTGGCGGATTTGTTTAATATTATGATGTTATAGGACAAGGCTTTAAATGTCAAATATTATTGGAAAAATAAGTTAATTCACTATAAAATTAATATTATCAAGCACATTATTTTATTTTATTTTTTTTCTACATTTTCAAATCACAGAAACAACACCACACTCAAGCACAGTTAAAGTATCAGGAACTTTAATCTTTACAGCTATGGACCATTGAATGATGTAATAGCAAGAGTGTTAATACAATGCCTTTCAATAAATTATTATACACATATGCCTAACTGCTAGTCTTGCTTCATTTATGGACCCAATCAATGCATAATCCAGAACATGGAAGCTAGAACTGGGAATGCTTAAATTTGAACACACAGAATCTGTTTGACAATTAGTACCAGATTAGCTTCTCAATCAAGGGAACAATATTTACGCAAAAAAAATTAAAAAAATGCCCACCTCATTTCCAAACATATGCTTTATTTAGTATTGAAGTTTTATATCTCCATAGACGAAAAATATTAATGAAAAAATAAGTAGGGTTTTTATTTATCTAACAAGAGCTAAGCTTTGATGACAGACTAAATAACTAATTAAAAGCAAAACCATTGTAAAAGTGAAACAATTCTAGCAATCTAAAATATTAATCAACAGATAGCCATAAGTCTTGGTAAATTAATTTAAGATTACAAAGTAATAATAAGATAACCAACCAATCAACAGTCCGAAAAAAGATTTCTTTCTCTGATTTTTTGACAGAATTTATCAAATATCATTCAGCTCAAATCATCACATCCTGTTTTATCTTCAAAACAATAGAAAATATGCACAGTGACCGAGACAGAGACAAGCATCAAAAGATTTTGAAAAACAGTTTGCAATGACTAAAAAATTTAAGGTAATCAAATATTTTTAACAATTAAAGAGAAAATTGGCTAGACTTGACATTTTTTCCAGTACCAGAATTGAGCAAATCCAGTTTCCTCTTTGTTCAAGAAGGTTCCTACTTTGAAACATCAAACACAGATGACAGATCTAGATAAAATTATGCAAATCTCAGCATAGAAAACAAAAGCATATGTGCACAAATGAGAAATAACTGCATTTGAATATTATTAGCCCAAAAAAGAGAGCAATAAAAAACTACGTACATGTATTCTGAGGTACATGGAATCTCATCAATTTTGATTGAAACTTTCTTTTATGTTGTGACTCTTTCAGTATCAACTGAAGTATAGAAAACACTAGAATAGAGTAAAATTCTTGAAAATAGACCTGTCAGGTAATTTATTAACCATCCCTTTTAGATATACTCAACTGAAAAGAAACTGAGGATATTACTCTACTTCCACATGACAACTTTGCCTTCACCAGCACATACAAAGAATCTCAAACCATTGGCGATGTGAAACCAGAATTGAACCACAGTAATTAGTCTAATATAAGGAATAGGGGAATGAAAGTTAAAATACATCATTAGCTATAAAGAAACTTTTTTCTTGGGTTCATTTCAATAAGACCAAGCTTTCTATAATTGTGCTAATAAATATTTATTTTATTTCTGTAGTAAAACCCTTTTAATTGATCAGCACAATTTACTCAACAAAGCAAAATTAGGGGATTTAAAAAAATGCAAAATAGAATATTCATTTCTGAACTGTTGCTTAGAAAGAATTATGGAGCAAATAAAGATAATATAGGGATCAAAGTTTGATTTAAATATTAAATAAACTTATCTATTTATGAAAACCATCGATCAACATGCATACAAAATCAAATAAGCCTAATCAAGATCCAAGATCCAAAACCTAAGCATAATCATCAATGATAATCATCCCAAAATCAAAAGCAAACAATTGAAAACTCCCAAAACCTCAACAAATCAAGGATTACTTATCAATACAACACATACACATGTGCAAGAACATACATGTCACAATATGTCTGCAAGAATACAAAATTAAAGGACAGTCAAACCCATCAACCAAAATCACGCCAGAGCATGAATTTACAACTAATGGCAACTGCATAATGCATGAATATTACTATATTAAACACCAAATCATGCTTTTCCTTACCCCAATGCATCTCTAAATTCTCCCGGGGGCATCCCAATTACTCTGAATTTTAATAGCGATTTTCTTCACCACATTTCTTGCGACCAAACAGTGAAGCAACCAAAACTATCTTTGTTCCCATTAGACTAGAAGCATAAAGAAAATGGAAGACGCAACCAATGCCAGAAAATCAACACGACAGAAACCATAAGTCTTCTTATTTCACCATCTTCATGTTCACCAGTCATCACTTAGAAGAAATCTATATAAAACCCAGAAGAGTAAAGTAAAAAATAAAAATAAATGGAAGCTAAAAATAGAAGGAAACATTCAGAATTTCGATTATACCTGTTAATCTTCAAAACAATTTTTTACCTAGAAAAACCGATCTGTTTTCCTATTCTCAAATTTCTTGAATCCCCGAAAAGCAACTAGTGGGTTAAGAAGCACGAATTGCACCCAGGTTAACAGCAAACGTACGCTGAAATAATGGGCCTTGCCCACTCAAAAAATTCTACAGATTACCAGATCTTCAAACCAGAGCAGAAGAAACAACACAAAAAATTTTGTCATTCACGAAAATTTTTTGTAATCTAGAAATTTAGTAATTTAAAAATAAATTTTAAAATATTTGAAGAAATAGGTAAATATAATTTTCAATAGCAAAACATCACCTGTCACGTGTACTCTGTAAAATAAATCCAAGCTTCCAAAGTTTGAATTTCATAATGTCCGTTGTAACGGCTAGAAAATAACTCTTTCGAGCCAGAATATCACCGCCAAATCCAATTAACGGCTCTATATCTCTAGTATCTGGTGACGCCGCGTCTAAATCTTCTCGTCATTTACCGTATCTACATTACTTACTAAGCAATTAATGTTAAGTTTCATACTTTAACAGAACTTCCTACTTCAGTTTTCCTAGTTAAGTAGAGTTTCCTAGTTCACTGTTTTCCTTTTTCTACTCGTGTAAATTCTTCAATTGACCCACGAAAATTCACTTCTCTAATCCTCTCCAAGATAGCGTTCTAATTAATCAATCCTATTTCTTTCTTGGGAAAACAAGAAGAAATTTAAGCCACAATGGGTAAAGTTGGGTACAGATTTTATCCAACCGAACAAGAACTGCTCGAATACTTCGTATACAATAAGATCACAGAAAACCCAGTTCTTGACGACGACGATGATGATCCAGTAAAGGTGTGTGATCTTTATGGGGATGAAGAACCGTGGGATCTTTGGAATATTTTTGGAGGAAACAATTTGTTGAAAGATCAGTCTTTGTACTTCTTCACTCGATTGAAAAAGCTGTCTCCTAATGGTTCAAGGTTCAACAGGAAGATTGGTTCTGGTGCATGGCAGGGTGAAGATGGAGCTCGACCAGTTATGGCTGGTGGCGAGTCCGATCATATATTAGGATTTAAGAAGAGATTTCGCTATGAAAATAGTAGCAACTATGAGCAAAACGGAGGGTGGATCATGTACGAATATACCATTAATCCATTGTTGTTGGATGGAGAACGTTCACATAAAGCATCGGACTATGTTCTTTGTTGCATGAAAAACAACGATTCTGGACAGCAAAAGGAGAAATCCGGTGTGGGTAAGAAGCAGACAAAATCCAAACAAATCGATGAAAAGAATGAATCTGCACATATGGCTCTCGGAGGAAGAGAAAGTTGAAAGCACCTAAACCCGACAAAGAGTGAAGTATTGTTTTCGTGCAAAACGATCGTTACAACAACAACAACAGAGTGAAGTATTGTTTTCGTGCAAAATCTAAAGAATCGTTACAACAGAGTGAAGGATTATTTTTACGGAAACCTAAAAGATCATTTGTTTTAATTTTATTCGTATTAACACATTCAATAATTTAACATGTTCTTATTTATGATTTAACGGAATACTTATTTTAACTTATTTTTTTCGTCAAATTTGAAGTCTCTCCCAAATTTTTAATAATATCCGCACATTAAAAAAAAAATGATAAAATTGACGATATATAATTAGAGACTAAGATTTACAAAATAATTTTATAAATCATTTTGTAAACTATATTCATATATCTATATATACTAAGCTTACATAAAAAAAAATAAAAATTAAAAACAACTTTTGTTTTTCTTTTCCTTTTCCTTCCTTACTCTTTGAAAACAATACTAAGGCGTAGAATAAAAGTCACACGTATGCTTACTCTTATGCTTTCTTATTTTACCATTTCT
>JAWDEX010000023.1:2437199-2463366 GCA_035221805.1 Trichilia hirta
CAACTATTGCTCTTAATAACTTAATATAAAAAGATAAAGGATAAGAGATATTACCTGAGATAAAATTTTCACAAAAAATAAAAATCTGCAACAAACAAAATTACAGAGGACAAAATTGGGTTATGACAAATACGAATAATTTTTAGGGCATACACTAATAGTTCACACCCCATTGCACATGATTTTTTTAATTTTTAATTGTAGGTTCAAAATTTAAGTTAATTTAATCAAATCAACGTAAACTAATGATACATATTTGATCCACTTGATTTAGACTATATTAGGTTTAAAGGCTAAAATATAATTTAAAAATTTAAATTAAACTTTTTGAAATAAAATAATATATATATATATATATTACTATTAGATTTTTTGTAAATATTATATTATTAATAAATAATTAGATAAAAATTATTTATTTAAATATATTAACAATAAATTATTTAGTTAAATAAATTAAATCAAATTGTGACTAGAGTCTGGGGTATCCTATTTGAGCGTCATGTATATTGAGAAAACCAGTGTATAAGAAAGAAAGAGCTGGTGCATATACCTAACTCATTCTAAAAAGTGGTACCTATTCATGTTTTTTCATTACCTACTTACTTCTTATATGTCATAAAATCACAGGTATAAGGAAGAAAAAGTTGACGCATATACTTAACCCCTTTAAAAAAAATTGCTCCTATTCCTGTTTTTTCATTATCTACTTACTTTTCATGTATCACAAAATCACAGGTATAAGGAAGAAAGAGCTGGTGCAGGCACATACCTAGCCTCTCTAAGAAAATGGCCCTTATTTATGTTTTTTCATTACTTGCTTACTTTTCATGTATCACAGTGGTGGCTGTAGCCCTCTTAGCCTTTTCTAAATTCATAGAATTTAGTCTAAAATTTTTCAATGTTTTCACTAAAATCACATTTGTATCTTGAAAATCTTACACAATTTGCATGAATCTTAAAATTTTTGAAATCTCCAAAGTTAGGGCTATCTATTTTGCATCAATATCAAAATTAGCACAAAGGATAAAATCAAACTTGGATAGAATAAGGTTCTAAAGTGTACTAGAGCAGGGGAGAATGGCCAAGGAAGCTTTTCACGTTTCTTTCTGAAATTCAATAAATCCTAATTTTGCTAATATCAAAGAGAAAAAAAAGCAATTTATATAAGTTGATTATTTACATCAGGATCACTACCTCACATTTGTTTTCCACGTGTTTATTTGTTATTTTTACTTAGCCAAGTTATGGTTTTCAGTTTTTAGAAAATGATTAATCTGTTATGTGAAGCATTATTTTATGGCTTAATTTTTTACTACTTTATTAGTTATTCTGTTTTAATTTTTTATATATAATGTAAACTTGATGCATTAGAAAATTGACTTCCCAATTTGCATTTTTCATATATCTTCCTCTTTTTCTTACATTTGTTAAAGAAATCTCATTTATGAAATTGTTCTTTCATCTTTAAACTAACAATTTGGTATTAAAGCTTTATTTTTAGGGATCTGTGAGTTCATTTGAGTGATCCAATAGAAGGTTAATCTAGTTTTTCATCAATAGCTCTTCTAGTTTTCAATAGAGACAACTATTAAATATGAGTAGTACGTATAAAGACCTACTTGGATGCTATGGGAGGCTATTGAAGAAGATTATGAAGTTCAACCTCTCTTAATAAATCTTACTATAGCACAAGTTAGGATACAAAAGGGGAAAAGGACAAGAAAATTAAAGGTGAAGGCATGTCTATTTGCAGCAATTTCACCGATAATTTTCACCAGAATTATGTCTCTTAAAAAATTTAAAGTTATTTAGGACTATCTCAAGGAAGAATATATAGGAGATGAAAAAATTAAAAGGATGCAAGTCCTTAACTTGATTAGCGAATTCGAACTTCAAAGAATAAAGGACTTCAAGACAATTAAAAATTAGTTAGACAGGCTTCTTAGCATCATAAACAAAGTAAGGCTTCTTGGATCTCAGGTTACTAACTTAAGAATTGTAGAAAAATATCTTGATATAGTATC
Organism: Trichilia hirta; assembly: GCA_035221805.1. Classification (NCBI taxonomy): domain Eukaryota; kingdom Viridiplantae; phylum Streptophyta; class Magnoliopsida; order Sapindales; family Meliaceae; genus Trichilia; species Trichilia hirta. The sequence goes on from JAWDEX010000023.1 coordinate 2,439,227, forward strand.
TGAAAGATATAAAGCAACCATTACTACCTTAGATAATATCAAGGATCTGTCAAAATTTCTTTTAGTAAAACTGCTTAATGCATTGTAAGCACAAAAGCAAAGATGACTAAGAAGGAAGGATACAACAATTGAAGGAGCTTTGACAATTAAGCATTAAAACATAACAAAAAATGAAAAGAAAAAAAAAGGTTTTTAAAGGAAATAAAACAAGTACAGCATCAGCAAATGCAAAAGGAAAGAATAGAAATTGTTGATGACTTTTATCGATCTGAGACCTATTCAATCAAAAGTTTCCCGACCCCAACTGTTATTAAGTAAGTGACCTGACTTAGCTCTGATCATCTCAGTATCTCGACCCCTACCTTGATTATCGAGGAGACCTAATTCCTTTATTTTAAAAATAGGAGTCTTGAATGAGACATATAGGTGCATTTTTTAAGAAGCACCTCAAGCGTCCTATCACGTTAAGGGGTGCCATGTCCTGCAAATTGCAGGCACTCATTGCGACCCCAGACTTAACGTAAGGGAATGGTAAAAAGACCTATCAAATAACCATACCTAATCCTGTCTAATCAAGCTTTCGTTCTCCAATGCTCGCACGTGCAGAGGTTTTATAAATGATAAAATCGCTACATTGAGAAGGATTCGATTTCTTTGGGGGCCATTTTTCAATAGTTAGAAGAAAGTAATTAAACTCATAAATATTTTTTAAGCCCAATCTCCCAAATCAATAAAACAATCACACACTCATATTTTGTCTCTCTTTTAACTTGGCCCTCGATAGTTCACTAACTTGAGCGTCAGAGTTTATTTGCCGATAATTCAGCTTCACTCCTAACTTATTTTCCTGTGATTTTAGATAGTCCTTGAAGAGATTCTATATCGATTGTGACAGTAAATTTGTTTGATATGTTGAATCTTCTTTCTTTAAAAAATTTAGTCAGCAATACTGTATATAATTATAATCTCAATTTTTCTGTCTGTATGTCTCTCACACTAAAGAGCCTATAATCAGAAGTAGGAATGTTCAGAAGAACTTGGTAATTATCAGGAAGATCTCCATAAAACTAAATAAATATGCCCCGTTTTAGTGACAAAGCTCAATTTTTTGATTTTCTCTCTTGAGACACTTCAAAATCATTGACCCTTCTTCAAAATGGAAGCCACTAAATGAAAGTACGGGTGTGAATTCAATATAATTATATTCCCATGGGAAGATCGTCATTCGCCAAGCCCATAAGGAGTTTGCCAAAGTGCGAATTACTTTATCAATGAATTCCCCAACTCTTCTTGCGTTTGCACCAGATTCGATGCTGTCACAAATTTTTAAGGTGTAGCTTCTGTAGTGGACGTAGTTTTTGAAAGGGTTAGTTGTTTCAGCCGATGATATTGCAGAGATCAAACCCATATTCTCGCAACCCTCGAATTAGTACCTGAGTAAGGAAATTATGTCAAAAACGAGCTGAAGAAACTCGCACAATATCAATTATTGTATGGCTCAGAGGATGAGGAACAAGTTGACAGATATTAGTTGAAGGTTAATATTACCTTAATTTACCACGAGAATATAAATGTGAGTAACATGGCTTTCCTTCGAAGTTTACCCGTACTAATGTTCCAATTAAATACAAATAACTATTAAACTACTAAATTTCGATTCCAAGAGTTAATTTATTAGATTAAGCACACATCAATTATTTAAAAATTAATAATAATAATTTGAAAATAAAATAAATTATTTAAATGATTAATTTTTGTATACTAATAAAACATTAATAAAAAAATAAGTTTAATGTGTTATTAATAAAGATATAATTGAGTTATGATTGATGAATTAGAATTTATATTAAAGTATTGAGATTATACTAAAGATCTTTAAAAAAATAATATATTTAATGAAATATATGATAAGTTATTTTCTAATTTACAACAATACCAAACAGGAGGTGACAAATGGGCTGAGGAGGCGTGATATGACAGCGAACCCTTATAAGCATAGGCTTGTATTTTAGGTCGACTGATTGAGCCCATTAGTCAAATAAAAAATATAAATAATTACTTAAAAATCTTCAAATTAAAAATAATAGTACACATGATAATTGTTGTACAAGTGCTAAATTTTATATTTTAATTGAAAATTTTAAAATAATAAAAAATAAAAAATCAATGACTGAGCCTGGCACAGCATAAATTAAAAAGGTCTAGGTTGTTCAGAATTTAATTTAATTTATCTAATTTAATTTGAGATATATTTTCGATTGATTTAGTAATGTGTAACTCGAATTTGAATTAAAAAAATTTTAAATCTGTAAATGACTGATTACATTTTAATTTGTATGGTGCAATCTCTCATAGTCCAATCCCATCAATAGAAAATAATATAATACTATTATTAAATAAAATATAAAATTAAATTATTACTATGTAAATTAAAGTTTATTTTTTCTCATTATTTTTATTTGTGCAATTAGCATCCAAAATTACAAAATTTAATCTTCTTCCGCAATAAATTTGAAGTAATTAATTTAATATTTTTTAATATTATTATTACGAATTTTAATTACTGTTATTTATTTATTTATTATTTGTTTTGAAGTTTGAACTAATTATATTTTGTTATTTTAGTGTCTTCAATATTAAATAATTTAAATAGAATTGGTATTAAAATTATATATTTTTTTTAGAGAGAAGGATATATAAACCCTTTACATAATTCATTAGTCTATTAGTTTAAAAAATACACATTATAATTTTAATTCATTAATACAATAATTTTTATAATCATATATCATAATAGTTAGTTAGAGAAATAATTTAAGATTATAAAACTTATTACATTGATGAATTAAAATTTTAATAAATATTTTTATGACCAAATATTAGGAACTTACATTTTTATTTTTTATTTATGAGGGACGGAATTAGGTCAAATGTAAATTTAAGATTTTTTGCGATGGATCAAATCGATTGGATATGAATTAAAAGGAAAATTTAATTTAAAATTATAAAATAAAACTGCTTTTTATTCTTTCATAATAATTTTAAATGGGTTTTCAGATCAAAATTGCTATAAACAAAAAACTTTAAGATTGTCTTTTTTTTTTAATAAAGTGTGGGGAAATAGTATAATTTTATCTTTTAAAATAAATTTATAATATTTTAATTACATAGTTTGTGAAATTCAAAAATAACTTAGATATTTTTACAATTCGAGGCTGTCCCTACCAAATAATTTTAGTAATTTGTAATATATCGTTGGCCTTTTTTGTAAATTCGCAACACGAGGGAAATTATCTCCAGATCAAAAACCCGAAACCCTAACTCGGCTTTATATAAGCACCCAAAGCGGCTTGAGAGGGCAGCGACGCCTCCTAACATTTTCTGTCTTCTTTGCATTGAAGCCGCTCTCACTCTGCTGAAAATCGTATATAAAACATGAGACCTCCCAGAGGTAACCAAAACACTTTCTTCTTCTATTATTGTCTATCCACGGTAGATATAATATAGCAGAGCTTAACTAGAAGTAGCTGCCATATTCATTTTATTTTCCAGTTAATCGATATTGGTTGATTTAATTTCGTTTCTATCTATCAGAAATGTAAATAGTAATTTTTTAATTTATTGTTTCTGTAGGACGCGGCGGCGGCGGTGGGTTCAGGGGAGGCAGAGGTGATGGAGGAGGCAGAGGAAGAGGCGGTGGCAGAGGTGGAGGCGGCGGTAGAGGTGGTGGTAGTGCTATGAAAGGCCGCGGTGGTGGACGTGGTGGACGCGGGGGAAGAGGAGGCCGCGGGGGAGGTGGAATGAAAGGTGGAAGCAAGGTTGTAGTTGAGCCTCATAGACACGATGGAGTGTTTATTGCCAAGGGAAAAGAAGATGCACTTGTTACTAAAAATCTTGTTCCTGGTGAGGCTGTTTACAATGAAAAGAGGATCGCAGTCCAGGTCATTTTGCTTTCTATAATTGTTAATTTGTATCTTTCTTTTTTTTTTAATTGTTTAATTTAATAATTTTTTTTGAACTTAATTATATTGTTTATTCTCTTTTAGAATGAAGATGGAACTAAAATTGAATACAGAGTTTGGAATCCCTTCCGTTCCAAATTGGCTGCAGCCGTTCTTGGTGGTGTTGATAACATATGGATTGTAAGTCTTTCCTTCATCATTTTGTGCTTAATTATTATTCCCATGTGTTTTGGAATTCTTGTGTTTATATGTTTGTTTTGTGTTTGTTTTAATAAGAAACCTGGTGCTCGGGTTCTTTACCTTGGTGCTGCTTCCGGTACAACTGTCTCTCATGTCTCGGACATTGTTGGCCCTGTAAGTAGATTCTGATATCGTTGTTTTATGGTTTTAGATAAGGGGTTACTTATAAGTGGTCTTTTATTTCCTATTTTTTTCTTAATTGTAGGAGGGCGTTGTTTATGCTGTCGAATTTTCTCATAGAAGTGGTAGAGATTTAGTCAACATGGCAAAGAAGCGAACTAACGTTATACCCATCATTGAAGATGCTAGACATCCTGCCAAGTACCGAATGTTGGTTGGCATGGTTGATGTTATATTTTCTGACGTTGCCCAACCTGATCAGGTTTGTTCTTTGTGCATATTTTCATTTTAGCAACAATATACAAAGTTCATGAAGGAAGAATGGGTATATATGATTTGGATGTTGGAATTGGTTGTGGTGATGAAGAAGAAAGGAGGCAGTGTGACTGTGGTGGAAAACTTTCGGTGATTTGTGAAGTGTTGAAAAGATATAATTTTTAATTTAGCATTGCATATGTATTCTGATTATGCATATGATGAAATTTCTCGGATTCCCCTTCAGGACATTATGGGTGATGCACACTCAAGAATCCTGATGCAATTTCTATTCAATTTTGAAAATTTTCATTGGTGTTTTTTCTTTCATTAACCTGTCTTTCCCTGGTGAAACTTGTTTTTATTCATTGATTTTTATTCAATGTACATTTGACCAAATTTATTCTTCTATTTGGAGTGGATCTTAATAATGCTTACTCTTTTTATAAGGAATTGTCATTGATACTATTTTGTATCTTTCTTTTCTTTTATTTTTAATAATACATATTCTTTCTAAATATTGACCTTTTCATTTTCTATTGTCATGCATATGATGAAATGTTCGGATTCCCCTTCATGACATTGTGGGTGATGAAAGACCGAGTTTCTGATGCTCATATCAAATTGTTTCAAGTGTTGTGATGTTTGTTTGTTTTTCTCCCTTTCTTTCTTCTTGGTTTTTCATTCTTGCAAAATTATTGTTCCTGAATCTTCAACACTGTGTGTAGTCCTTAAAAAAGTATTTCTTAAGCATATAATTTTACTGCACAATTTGTGGAAAATGGTTGTGTTTCTGTTGTGATTATTCTCTAACTCTGTAAGCTGAGAATTAATCAGGAGCGAAAATGATTTGGGGTTTGGCTGCAAAATGTTTACATGCTTGTACCTCATTTTTTTCATCACTACCGATAACTTGGGTCCACTTTAGTCTGGTTACAAGACATGCTTGCTATCTAGAAGTAGTTTATAATAGTAACTTTGAGAATTTTTTTTTTATAGGATTGCCTTTTTCATGTTTGAAAACAGATGTTTAACATTCTGTGATGTGTAACATTCTGTGGAGACTGATGACATACCCCAAAGAATTATCCTCCAATATGCAAATCCACCCACTTTGATCAACCCTACATCCTCCTGCTTATGGAAATTTTCTTGCTATAATTAATTTTGAGAAATTGTCTCTAGAAACCATTTTGGCGGACAGAAGTGATGATGTGCCTTGGAAGGCATAAACTCAATTGCGATAGTATTGGACTTGTTTCTTGAAGTTGCTTCTGTCATAATTTGACATAGTCTTTTGATAGTTAATGTTAATGCAGCTTGACATGTCTTCCATTTGACCTCTTTTTCTCCTATCTTTCCATGTTATGTGATGTCTCAATTTTTTGGAAGGAAGTTGACTTATTGCTTTGCGTTTTAGCTGGTCCTTGCACATAAGTCAAAATTTTGTCCCTTATTTATGATGTTGTAACATTTTGGGGTTGGTTGTGCTCAAGTTTTATTGGGTTTTATCAGTACTGAGCTTCTGTTGCTGTGGAAACTCTTCTTTTACAGGCAAGGATTTTAGCCCTGAATGCATCATACTTCCTTAAAGCTGGAGGTCACTTTGTTATTTCTATTAAGGTTGGTGTTAACAGCCTCTTTACGTATTCATTGTTCTTTCACAAGATAATTATTGCTCTACCCTCTATGACAGAAATAGAAATGCGAATGGAACATTCACTTACAAAACAGCAACCTGGAAAATTTAGTGAAAAGTTCTATGCCATACACACATAATTTGTGATCTTGTGATTGAAATGATTTTTTTTTTCTTTTTCTTCATTTGGGATTCTTACTTGTGCTCGATTGCAGGCAAACTGCATAGATTCCACTGTTCCTGCAGAGGCAGTGTTCCAGAGTGAAGTGAAGAAGCTGCAACAGGAGCAATTTAAACCTTTTGAGCAGGTTACATTAGAGCCCTTTGAGCGAGACCATGCTTGTGTAGTTGGTGGCTATCGAATGCCAAAGAAGCAGAAGGTTTAGACCATCTTTGATCCATCCAATTCACATCATAAGAGAACATGGTTGCTGGACCTGCGAAAAATGGTCCATTCTGTATTAAGCTAGCTAGTTTAGAGATTTTGTGTTGTGTTTTTTGTTAAGATTTAACTGGAAGTTGAGAGTGAATTTTGATTGAATCGTTCGTTTTTTAATTTGCTTGATTATTTGATTTTTGGCATATTTTCAAAATTTACTATTTTTTAATATGTAGAATAAACTGTGAAACATCAACTCCTGCAACTGAGTCTAACCTTCTGCCTGACCTATTGCTCCCAACTCGAGCATGAAATCTCTAGATTTGAAACATATTGTTTGTAGGTTCAAATCCCAATCCTGCCAAAATGGACAGCCGCCCAGCACTGGCGTAAAGACAACGAGTAAAAGAAATTTGCCCACTGCATCTCAAAATCTGGGTGGAGCATAACGTAATATACCTTCATAAATGTTAAAGGACGAAAGTTAAAATGGAAAGGGAAGTGCACCAGCTCTCCGTCGCTGATCATTGGTTTTGGGAGGAGGCAGCGATAGAGAAAAGAAAGAAACATGATCAAGGAAAATAAAACCCCACTTGTAATAGTTGTTTCTCTCAACTCCACTGAATCTCTCTTCCTATCCCCTCAAACTCAAGCAAGCTAGGTAAAAAAGTTCTAGGTTATTCAAGGGAAGTCACATGTTTTATATTTTTACAACAGAAACAAAATTCATCATTAATTTTTACTTTTATGGCATACTGATCACTGGCCTCTCAATCACATTTTCCATTAAAATAAAATTAGATTAAAAAAAAATTATGGATTAATGATATAATTATGTAATGTTAATAATTATATCAATTTATGTCACGTCAATTTTCACAAAAATTGGCATCTCATGTTATTTTATGAAAAAAAAAATTGTGCTATTATTATTAATAATTAAATTTTATTTTTGATATCTTTTAATAATATATAAACTAATTATTACTTTTGACACCTATTAAATATAATGTCAAGTTTCTTCCATCGCATCAAATTTAATTATAAAAAGTAATTTTGTAAAATCATATTTATTAATATTTAAAAAATAAAAGAACTGGAAGAATTGGTGGAACTTGATTACACTTTAGGATGTGTAACAGTTTTTATTTTACTCAATTAATAATCGAAATTCTATATCATCAATTAAAATTTATATTACTTCTCCGATTATATGAAAAAATTATTTATGTAATTGGGGCGTAATTATCTATAAATTCGCTTATTACTATTTTGTTATACGTATTATATTTTGTTTGTGTCTAATTTTTCTTGGACTCGATCCAAGCACAAACCAATGATATTTCTATTAGTTAAAACCTAATTAAGGAGAATCGACTAATTCTTATTTACTAAAAAGAGTCTAAGCTGACTGCTGATGATTATCGATGACTAGTGATTAGTTTTCTGGGCTAGTGTTCACATGTTTAGAATGGCGTTGCACTACTCATAATAAAGGAAAACTGATGAAAATGGTGCAGAGTTACAGTTTTAAGATACAAATATCCTTGAACAAATGGTGAGATTCTTTTAAAGTGTAAATATAAGTTAAAGTAAAGACAATAATGAATTTATGTGATTCGTTTATGAAGGTAATGGGTGGTTTTTTTAATATACACAATGATCTTAGCTGATGGAGGATATTGATGAGGTTTCCAGTTGCAACACTCAACTTCTGGTCAAAAATGTCTCTTAGTTTTGAGGAAGTATTTAAAAAAAGAAATACAGAAGAGAAATATCTCAGCTGTTTGAATCTTCATTAAATTTATATTATGACAGCAATGAAATAAATTTGGAAAAAAAAAAAGAAAGTATTTTAAGAAACTCTATTCTGAAAAACTCATAATCTGGACATCTATCAGTAATGGTGAAACAAATGATGCAAATTCTAAGAAAGCAAATATTGATAGCTATAGCCTATGTGAACTCTTTGTAGTTTACATGTACATATATAACAGTGTGGTTCTCTATCTTGAAAGAAAGAGAAATATTATTTCTTAGGATTAAATCTTGTTTACAACTGAGTAAAAATTTTCAGGAAAATCACAAAATTTAATATTCTTCGAACTACAATACAATACAACTTATCTTCTTAAAACACGGTATCTGTTAATTAATTCATGAAGAAAGAAAATCCAATAACCTTGAATAATTAAGAAAAAAATGGTGATCTCAAATAGGGATATAAAAATATATTGTAATGACAAAATAATTAACTTACAAAAGAATCATAATAACTTGCGTTATTTAATAAAAGTCTAGGCACTTGTAGGAAGTGTAAATTATTTTCTAGAATTTGTAAGATATTTATACAATTATTTAGCTTCTTAATTTTTTTACATATAAGGATTAAGTATGTGGGCTTTTAGATTATTAATTTTTCAAAATATATATTTTAAAACATTATTGAAATGTTATTAATTTTTTTATCCAATTAAAATAAATTTTTAGTTGTGTTTCTATTAATGAAAATTATGTTTTCAAAGTGTACAGGTGAGTGACGTGATTAGACTAAAGCATTTATAATTACAAATTCCAATCTTGAGTAACTGATAAATGTCCAGATGCTTGTAGGAAGTGTAAATTATTTTCTTGAATCTATAAGATATCTATACAATAGTTAATTAATGTTCACAAACTCACAAAATATTCCTATAGTGTTGTGTACAAAAGCAAAATAAAGTTTCCGAATTCTCCTCCGACTCCGATAGAGCAATGGGGAAAGAAGCTGAGGGTTCTGTTAGTAGTCACAGTGTGGAAAGTGATAGCAAATATTGTTCGAACGAAACCATAATCTGGTTGTCGTCCCTTGTGAATGAAAGAAGGAGCATAACAAGAAGTTCGAAAATACAGATAGTTCCTCAAATGTTCTGAGAGATGTTGAAGTAAATGAAAAATGCTATGAGCCTTTAGTGGTTGATAATGTATAGACCATCTGTATATTCCTCCCATAACCGTAGATGAATCCACAAAATCACTGCTTCTAAACACGGTTGCCTACGAATCTTGCGTCTGTAGCCCTGATGATTTGGGCATCAATTCTTACGTTTGTTTCTTAGATTCACTGATTGATAATGCCGAAGATGTAAAGGAGCTTCGATCAGCCGGCATCCTTTACAATTATCATAGCAACGATCAACAAGCTGCAGACCTTTTCAATCAGATAGCTAAAAATTTGGCGCCAGATCTTGTTGCTTATGCTCATGTTCAATCCAAAATTGAAAAACATTGCCAGAGCAAGATGAAAGTTTAATTTGCTGAGTTCTGGAATACATATTTTGCAAGCCCTTGGACCCTTCTTGCACTCGTAGGTACGATACTTGCTCTCATCCTCATTGTTTTTCAGACTTATAAAGCAATGTATCCCCCCAGTCCTACTGATACTAAAGCACCACGCAAACCACAATTTTAAATTTCTTTTCATATACTATTTTATTTTATCACTTTGAAACTTTTATTTTTATCCAATTTTAAATTTCTGTTTTTATTTTAGTTTGAATAAAATGTCAAGAATTTTTAGTTGATTGGCAAGTTTTTGTTGATCACGTGGTATTAGTTTTTTTATTAGATATTTTTATAACTATTTATTTAATTAACTGTTGTTAATGTTTATTATTATTATTATTAATATTTGGGATTCAAGTTAAATATTTTAATTATTAATAAATAAAGTGATATGTTATTCACAATTTATTGATTATATCCCTTGCAATATAAACTGGGATAGTGGGATCCTAACGTTGCCTTTTATATTATTATTTTTCAAAAGGATTTACCAATCTGTTGCTGAATATGATCTTCTCCACGGGCAACAAGATTTACCCAAACTCACTCTGTCACATATGGCCTGTTCTACTTTCCATGCCTTCAATTCAAAACATTGGACATGGCAAACAGGTCGGCCTGGGTTTATGGGCGGGGCTTTGGCTGATCCATGAATCTATCTTCCCAATACTATTAAGTTATTTCAAATAGTATAGATGGGCAGAGGGAGCGAGAGAGGAGTTAATGGAATTTATAATTTTGAAAACCCGAACTATCATCACGACCAAGAGCAGTAGATCACCAAGTTTGAGCAGAAATGCTCAAACCCATGTTAGCTACCTTGTCAGCAATACAATTATCTTCTCAAAAGTTAAGTGTAAAATGAAGTCTCATAGAATCCATCTAAGCGTGATAGATTAACCAAAGAGATTGAAAGTGCTCCTGAGACTGAATAAAGGAACCATTTTGTATGCACAAAGTCGAGACCGAGCCACATTCTATACATAGAAAGCCACCCATTAAAATGAGCATAATCAATTGCTAAAATAATTGCGTGAACCTCCCTTCTTTTAATTTAAAAAAAAAATCTTGCGATAAATGCCCAACGGAAGAACAAAAGCACAGCAAACAGAATCATTAGAATTCAAAAAACAACAGCTCCCCCTGAAGGATCTGGATTTCCTTTGAACATGCCATCAGTATTGACCTTAATCAAATCAAAAAGAGAAGTTAACCAAACAATCAGTCACCTTAAAAAGAGCTTTACAATGGCTAGCCTTGCTAGCAAAAGATTTCAGGATAAAGAGATTTCTACTATTGAAAACAAAACCGGGACAATCTGAGCTAACAGGGCAAATTTGAGAGCGACAATTGGAAAGCACCGAGAACGATGAATAGATTTATTTGGAGCTCGCCAACTTTCAAACAAAGCAAAGAGAGAACACATCAGCCATATGTTATACGCTTGAGAAGACAATTGTCGCAAAGATTCCACACACAACCAGGTGTACTTGGAACTTCAGGAGAAATATTGAAGATTGAGGACCACAACTTACCGAACACTAGCTGCAAACCTACAATTAAGAAAAATATAGCTAGCTGATTCGGAACTGCTATTATGTATATTAAATGGTGAAATGATCGTTATCTCTCCTCTTCTTCTTTTTTTTTTCATCATTATAACAAATGAATCATGAGATAACTGGAATTTGACTTTTCTAAATTGCAATTCGAAAGTCCGTGAGTCTGAATTGTTTATTCTATATAATCTCTTCGATATATGTTATAATATATAATTTGAAATACATTCTAAATTGGTTCCAAGTACAAGATTGATGCAATTTTAAAGCTTGGTAATTAATCTGAATTGTTTCCTTGTGTTTCTCTGGAAAAATAAAACTTGGCATTTGCTATCTCTAAATAGATTGAAGAAAACGCATCACCAGAAGAATAGCTGAAGGATGAGCACATTGCTTCGTCTTCTTCATCTTCTTCATTGTCGCACTTCAGAGAAAATGCACGTAATGTTTCATCAACCTGCATGCAGAGAGGAGGAATAATTATTTAAAAAAAAAAAAGAAAGAAAGTGGTTTAACTAATCTTACACATTGTTAATCTTACCAATCTCGTTACTTGCCATGAGGTTTTATGAGCTTGATATTTGGATGGTATTGCTCCTTGAATGAAAAACTTCATTAGAGTTGTATTATCATTTGGAGAATCCATAAGCCCTCTTCCCTTTTCAGTGGGGATCATCTTAATACAAATTAGCTTCCCACAAATGCACACTGCAAACAATGTCCGTTCATTCATTTTATTCGGACATAATTAATTAATTAATTAGATTATAGTAAACACTAAAAACCCAACAAAATAATAATAATCATGTTTGAAATAATTCATTCATACTGCATGATTGAAGTGAACAGGAACGTTTTCTTCATTACTGATTTCTTTTCTTCTTCTTCTTCTTCCTCCACATCATTCAAAGGTTGATAGGGAACTTCAGTTGCCAATCTTACATTAGCATCAACCTCAACTCCGCATCTCACACAAGTTAACTACACAAGAATTTCTTAAAAAATATATACACAAACAAACATAAATTATCAGTAAAAATGATTCATTGAGACAATTAATTAGGTACCTTAAACTTGTAATCAGTAAATGGATAATTAAATCCATCATTCATTTGCATGTTGGTGCACTTAATCAAATCGGCCCTGAATATGAACTTATAAATGTAACCCATTTTCAGGAATATGTAACACCTGCAACCACCATTTTCGAACAAATTTATTAAGATGATCATCTTCATAAATAATAGCTAATAACAATGGACGTCGTCCTTCAATCCAAGATACTTAAACAACTTACTTGGCGATGAGTAGCCAAAGTAATCCCTTAATCCTTTGAATCCAACAATGGCTGATCTCAATAAGTTGATTAGTGGTCAAGTTATAAGTAGAAGCAGTAGTAGTTGGAGGTCAATTTTAACAATTAATACGAATGCTAATCTCTATTGGTAGAATAAATAAACTTTGGCTACACTCTGAATCTGATTTGATGGATGATGCATGCCTTGGTTTGAGTCGATGTGGACGTGGATTCATTGCCTTTTCGATTTCCATTTTATTTTCAGTTTGTGGTGAACTGAAACTGCATTAAAGCAATGCCCAGCTTTGACAAATTGGACGACAAAAAGAAATGAAAATAAAAACTAACGCGTCTATTCATCCATCCATTTACCAAAAATCCGACGCATTAAATACTATCAGAACTTTTGCCATCCAGGACAGACGGAAGAAATAGTAAGAGAAGATGGAAACCACTCTTCGAAAGCACTTCTGAAAAAGAAAACTTCAAAAAAAATTTTATCCCGTCCATTTGTACAACTGAATTGTATAAAACTTTGTATACTGGGCCGTAACAAATCACTAGAATATATATATTTTGCCGAAATTTGTATACTAAGCCATAGTCTGAAAAATTGAAAAAAAATCACAAAGTTTCTTGTTTTGTTTAAAAGTTGAATACTATACACCAACCTAACCTTCTGTCCGGTTTTGACTCCAGGTTCTTAAAACAGAAAACAAGCCTTAAAGAACAATATTCAACAGAAATGAACAATATAATGATAATAATATCCCTTCTTCAATAGATGCTTTGGATATGTATAACAAAAAATTACACCATGATCAGGAACCAAAAAGAAAAATGATCCAACCATCCAAATTACCGCTCTACATCTCTCCCTCTATAGAACCTAGATGGAATTAGAATAAGGATCTAAATAGAAAATGTACATAGATAAGCGCTTGGGTAATGATCGGGAAGAGCTTCATGAAACAGGCCAACCTAATATCTCACTCCCTCGAGTTTTCGCTTCCACAAAGTTTCAAAATCTTCAATTATTCTGCAGAAAGGAAGACAGATAAGTAAGATGTCAGCCCTGCCGTGAATTTAATATGGTTATGATTCATTGTGAAGATCATCCAGGCCAGGAGGAGATTCTGGTGGGATAGCTGGGACATAGGAAGTTCTATTATTGATATGATATTCCAAAATCCTTCTTGCTTTTGACTGAGATTCACTTATATCACCCATCTTTCTTGAAGAAATTACTCCCGACTTAGATTCTTGAGTAGTGTTACTATTTTTGGCTGACACTATTACAGAGGTGAAAATCCCAGAGTCCCGTAGTCCTTGAACAATGACCTGCCAAGGTAAACGACATCAAAATGTTAACAAGAGGAAACTGACTTTGAAAGGGTGCACACATGCGCCTTCTCAAAGGACTGGAAACTGAATCGAGTAAGCATACAGGTATTAGCTTAAAGTTTGGGTAATTGAACTCACCATGGGAGCATAAATGCGAGTCAGAATGCCCTTCTTCATGAGTTTCATAATCAGAGTTTTGTCAGTCCACACTATACGCTCATGGTACCTGTGTCAAAAGTAAAAGTAGACTCGCATTTGAGGAAGCAATCATTGTACTATCTGATGTCAATATGAAAATATGGAAAGCAAATTCTATGAAGAAAGTGATACGACAGAGTTCTTTATATTCTGTGAAATCCCATGAAAGTTCAATAGGTTTAGGAGAAAATTTGAAACTTTTGCAGCTGGAAAATGTATTAATTCCTCTATAGGATTCTGCATCAATTTTTCAATAGGATTTTACCACCGCAGCATCTCATCGTCAGTTGCAGTTGAAGCAATTATAAATGCCTGTATGAAACATAAGAAAGAGAAAATTTGTAAAGAACTGTGAAGGAAAGCAAAGAAACTAATACACAAGAATAATGAATATATTAGGGCATAAAAGAGCAACCATACGAGAAACTTATAGCTATGATTGCTAAGCAAGGCTCCAGAAAATTATCCTTGAAAACGTTACAGATTATTTTGAATCAATAATTATCTTTTTATCAATTTTGTGCATACAGATTTTCCCTTGGAATGAATTATCCACATATACAACAATGATTATACTTTGAAACCAATTCAATAAGGTAAGTAATGCAAACAATAAAGCAGAATCACTAGATAATCAAAGTAAAATTTGGGAGCACTAGATGCTTAATCAGGAAAAGGCAAGGACAGCGAATGGTAAAAAACAGGCAAAATAAAATAGATGGTGCAATAATAGAACTCACAGCTCTGTCAAATTCCAACATGAAGCATCTTTTAACATCTTCTTTTGTAGGCTTGCAGCCACACCGATCACGTCTTGAAGTAAGATCAGAAAATTTGGTGTATGTGTAATGCAGGATGGCAGCATCATCCAATTTGATTTCGCTATGAAGCATGTGTTTTTAAATGAGAAAAAGAAATAAGCTAATCTTTGATAACTTCTAACTGAAATAGAAATAAACCAAAGTTCACTGCCAAATAAGTTGATAGAGAGAATTTAATTATAAAGGCTATGTTCTTAAATATGTACACGAGTGGATCCTAACCAACCCAACAAGGCATAGTAAGGCTTTTCCTTAAATTTTGGGTATCAACGGAATATGGGGTGTAAGAGCTAAAAATTCACATTAGGATGTGGCAGAGTCTGGGAAAATGTGCACCACCTGACCCCTACAGTCCTGGCTTTGTTGCCAAAATGTCCCAGATTGATAATACATATTCTTGTTTCTCACTATAGCCTTCATCTCTCTATAATCTCTATTTTCTTCTTCGCTTCTGCCACATTTAGTCTACATATCAATTCCCCAATTTTGATTACAGCTGCATCTCAACCATCTCTTGGGCTCATCTTTCACATTTTCATTCTTTTCCTATTCTTCTATTTCTCATATCTCCTAAAAGTTTTAACATTTACAGATTTAGCTATGGTAAGATGTCACAATAATGCTCCAGCTATTGCTGTTGGGCCATCACTAATTGTTTCATTTTCTGTTTCCTCATGCAAGCTTATCTGATTTACATTGTTATTGGAATTATTGCTTCTGATTGATTTTTGATGTGGGAACTAGGCCCCATTTGGTGGCAATGGAACAGTGGTCAAGGAGACATGGATGAGAATGAATGCTTTATTGATGTGAAAGTACTTGCGACAGGCCAGCAGCAGGCAGCATCTTAAAAAAAAAAAAAAGCTAAGGTGAGGATGGATAAGGATTCATTATTTGCAAAAATAGAAAGGGATACTAAATTCCTATATTTTTTGTGTGTTTACAAGGTGGTGCTGATTTTGAGAATTGAACAGTATTTTATAAAATGCTTGACACTTTTTTCTTTTTTCCTAGAAAGCTGAATTTATTGATAAATAAATCAAGAGTACATTAACACTCAAAATTAAAATCACACACAAATGCTGTACTAGTCCGAGTTACCAAATCATCCCAACTGTCCTTTTATAATGTATATTTAGGTAAATGTTGTATTCTTTTTTGATTTGGCAGTACATTACATATATGATAATTTTTATTAAATATTGAGTTTCATTCAGGTGAATAGATTTATGAATTTCAAGCTTCAATTTTTAAGGTTATCTACATGTATAATGTGCTTCACATAACTATGCATCTAAAATTAAATAGCAGTACATGTATGCATGTACTCAGCCATAACTGTACAGATACAAAACTATAGTTAATTTATTAGATAAACACCATACCTTGGGTTCTTCATGTAGTTGTGCCATCTATGTGCACCATTAGGACGTAGATGATCTTGAAGACGTGCAGCCGATTTCCCATTTCCATATGTAAGAAAGTAATTAGGGTTACCACGAGTTGCTTCTTTATAGTTTCCAAAGTAAACATCTTTGGGAAGATGATCATAATTCTTCTTAAACATCGAGACCTGTGACAACGTGATAAAAACTGATAGCAATCAGTAACAATGCTTGTATTAAGACCAACCATCCAGCAAACCAAGGGTGGAAATTTTCTAAACACAAATAATATTAGAACCTTAAGATAAAATATGATAGAATGGCCTAAATTTCAAATTCCTATTGATTGATCTTTTTTCCATTGAATCTAGAAGCTTACAGAAACAACCAAAAGAGATATCATACTTCGCTGAAAGGTTCCTTGACATCGTCTCGCTCAACACTACTCTCCTGAAACAAATTATATTCCACCATTATCTTATATGCACAACAGTGCAAAGGGATTATTAAATAGAGAATCAACTTATCTTTACACCAAAAATGTATACCAAATAAACACTGATCCACTCACATAGTTAGGGAAGACAACTGCATCAACATTGCTAGGTACATCTGACAGCAATAGTCTCAAGGAGTACTCATGAGTTCCTGCAGGATATATTAGCTCATCTGTGTCAAGATGGATAATCCAATCCATGCCTGCATCCTAAAAGTTTACGAGGAGGGACAGTTATCAAGAAATTGCAATATGACAAACAGTAATCGGCACATATGGCAGTGCAAAAGAAATCCATACCCTTGCCATGACAATAGACATTTCCATGTTCAGGGATTGCTTCACAAATAACTCATAATTACATGGTTTATAGAAGAAGCTCGACAACCAGGTCTCATTCCAAATGCGGCTGACCCCAGATAAATATACCCAAAAAAATAAATAAATAAAACACTTTTTATCAGTCTCGTAGCAGTAGATAACACATAAAAAGGAAAATAAGTATCTTAATGTCATCATAAGAAGAAGCCAGCAGCAAACTAGAACTTCAACAGAGAAAAGATAAACGAGTTATATTCCAATTATGTGATGTTGAAGGATCGTCTACATCCACAAATAGTGATCCCTAAGCTTGCACTCTCCCCACAACAGAAACTTATTTGTTACTCATGGCCCAGCTTTGCAACATAAATTTACTACTGCTGTGCCAAAACTCTTCAACCCTTTATGATCATTTGAAATTTTTTATATGCAAAGAAGAAATTCAATCAAGAGCTTTTCAGATTTACTTGCAACAACAGAGAAAAAGATTAACAGCACGAAAAATCATCATTTCTATCAACATCGACTATTTAACTGGCAGGTACACTACCTTTTAGCTTGCTGTTCCTCCAGTTCTCTTGTTCTATATATAACCTTCACCCCCTGTGGAAAAAATATTTTATTGGTCATAGCTGCAGATATTTGAAGGTAAGTAGGACAAAAGTGAAACCTTGTGATAGTAATATTACATGCAAAGAAGGAATGACATCTTAACTAACCGGTATAGTCTCTAAGACCTTGGATACATCAGGAGAAGCAGCCTTCCCCTCCACGAAAAGGAAAAAGGTAGAAACTCCAATAACCTTGTGATAAAATACCCATGGCAATATTTGTTCTAGTCCAGCGGAAGTACTAGTTGTAACACATATCTGTCATACAGAGATCAAAAAATCTTCAATATTTCATCCACACAAGATTCCAAATTTCATTTTCGAGAATACCAAAATCGACAATTCATGGTATAAAGTATAAATTTAGCCAAAAAACAGTAGAAAAAACAATTAATATCAGCCTGATTTTTAGTGAGGAAAACCAATTGAATTCTTAAGCATTCACCACCAGAATTTGACTGCTTGTCAGGGTTTTCTAGTTCATATTTTTTATTTTATGTATTCATTTATTTAATAGAAAACTCACGTATACTGTCCCGTGCACTTTAAAACGTTTTACGCAACAATATTACAAGTGCATTTAATGCTTCAGACGGATACAAAACTCCAAATTCCACAAATGTAGATAACTGATTAAAAGTTAAAATAACGAAAAAATAAAGTTACACATGGAAAGCTCCCATAAAAACAAGATTCCAAATACCCCAATACATCTCAATCAAACAAAATCTAAAAGAAAAACGAATAAACGTGAAAAGTAAGATGGAATATTCATTTCCAAACGCTGAATAAATGAACAGAATCAAAATTCTTAACCAAAGCCATAAACAACTTATGATTAACCAAGAAACAAGATCCAAAACTCGAAACACAAGTTAAAATCCTCCAAAAATCCAGGAAAGCAACCGAAACCCAGTAATAAAGAATAATTAAAAAAAACAGTAAATCGAATCTTGAAAATCCCATGAGGCCATTCATCAAAACGAACGAGAATCACCATAAAGCTCTCACCTTTGGCCTTAGATCCACCACAAAATCAAACTTCCAGTCCTTAAAATACGGAAAAGAGGGGAAGTTGCCCCGACCGAGAACATCGGTGCAACCGGAGGCAGAGGTTCTAACGGTAGCCGCAGTGAGTGTGTCATCCATACCGGGAAACTGGTGATCATCCGGCAACCATCGAGTAACAGGGTCTGTCAAACCACCTCGCCATTGAAGAACAAATGCAAAGCAAGCGAGAGTCAAGGGTAATATAGTTAAGAGCAATAGAAGACGTGAAGTGAATAGCTGTTGAGAAGGGTGAGTGGAAGATGAAATGAGGGGTCTTGATGAAGAATGGAGACCCGCCATTTGAGATTACAGGAGAAGAACAAAAAGAAGGGAAAGTAGTGCACATATATATATAATATATATCTAAATGAATTTGTATATTAAATGAATCAAAGAGATGAAAGAGAGAGGCAAAGAGAGAGAGAAATGAAACTGAAGGAAAGGAGTCTGAAACTTGAAGGAGATTGAAACTAGGAAACCGTTTTGTCGTTGATGCTGTTATTGCCGTCTTCATCACTTCGCATTTATTAATTTTAATTTATAAAATGAAATTTATGGATTAAGAGATTATAACATCTTAGTCCATACATATTTACTTTTTACAATAAAAAAATATAACTTATCTATTTTTATCAATTAACTCCAGACTCTATTTATATTTTTAGTGTTGTTATTTATACATTATTTAAATTCTAAGATGGATCAATTCATAATTAAAAAATTGAAACAAACTTTATCAAATATATTGATTTGATTTGATTTGATTTTTCTGTGTTAAAACAATGTTATGGTTTTTTCTTGTGATTAATTAATTAATTTTATTTTTTTAAAAATAAATTTTTTAATTCAATTAAATTTTATCAAAAGTTAAATTGAACAAAATAATGTGCATCACTAATAAAATTTTATTTGAATTTGATAAATTATTTAATTTTTTTGATTTTACTTTTTAAAAGATTAAATTTTTTTACAACTAAAATTTTTCGTGCATCTCAAATAAGGAAAGAAGTGAGCTAGAACGTGTTTATTAAATAATAAATTTTTTATTATTTTTAAATTTATTTATTAATTTTTTTACTATTTAATAAATGCATATCACTTTATTTTAGATGCAATTTAAAATAAAAAATTGAGATAAATAGTAATATTCTTCATTTACTTTATTTTAATTTTGTCAAAAAAAGAAAGATGTACTCATCTCTAATTAAATTAATTATAATTTATATAACTTAGCGTTAAAAAGTGTTTATAATTTATTATATTAATAGTCATGGATCTATTTGATGTAAATATACAAATATTAGTGATCCAAATGTTATTATACTATGCCTGAAGCCTGCCTTATCGTAGGCAAGTGCAGTACGAACGAGAAATTAAGTTTTGAATTCCTTTCCCACCAAGTCATGTAATTGAATATTTTGCTTTTTAAACTTTATTATTTCAATCGGATGAATCATTTAAATTATAAATTTTATTTTTTTTATTATTTTCACAATGTTAAAATATTCAATTATTTTATATTTGTGTGTGTGTGTGTGTTTATTTTTAAAATTGTAAAACAATTATTAAACGTTACAAGACAACTGATTGTATGATATTCATATAATTTAAATTCAAATATTAAAATATGTGCCTCAGATTTTCTATTAAACTATGAATAGTAAGAATAGATTTGGTTACCATAATTTCAGCAACTGCAAGACGACCAAGCGCATACTTACCATAAATTTAAGGATTTTCTCTTTGGGAAATTTATAGTTTGGATAGAAAATTATTAGTATTCTCTAATCTGAATTTACCTAATTTAATTTAGGATTTTTAATAATATGTATTATTTATCTAATTCAAATTAGATGTGTAATTACCATATTGATTATGATATTAAATCAAATTGTGTATAGATTATTATTGTGTGAATTTTTCAATTTTATCCATTTTATTTTGATCTTTGTATTGTAAGTTTTGATTCAATCCCTATCCAATTATGGATTACAATGGATGAAATTATAATCTAATATATATATTTAATTTATTATGACATCAATTGAACTTTTAGAGTGCTCATCAATTGAACTTAGAAAGTAAAATTAAAAAATTTAAATATCAAAACATATTGGAATAATAACTTGAAATATTTAACACAAAAAGTTAAAACATAAACAATTTTTTTAAAAATAAAATTGATGTAACAATAAATTAATGGATTGTAGTCATTCCCCGTATATTCTTCAAATTATAATTTAATTTATAAATTATATCTTACTTTATATTCTTTTAAAATGTGATAAATATGATTAATTTTTTAAAAAAAAATACATTAAAATTTCAAAATCTCATTGTTTTATTTCTATAATATTAAAAAAATAAATAAGTTAAAGCCAATAAAATTATTTTAATTCTTGTAACAATTCATCAAAATATTTTTTATTTGACTTAGAAACGTAGTAATTAAATAAAAATATTATTTTATGACTTGCAACAATTAATAAAAAATAAAAATATTATCTAGACTTCTAGTCTGGACTAATACTTATCTAAAAAAACTCTTGTGAAATAAAAAATATCTAATTAAACCTCAATTTTAGATTTTTTTTTTATTTTGTATTTTATTACTTCAACTACTCTAACACCTAAGATAATTACAATTTAGCCTTATATATAATATTACTATTTTTATTTAAAAACAAATAATAAATAAATTAATGATAAGATTATTTTACAATCGATAATGATAAAAAAAATTATAATTTTACTAATTCTATGCAAAAATAAATAAATAAATTATAAAATAATATTATTTATCTGTGAAATTTATTTACCTTTACTTTATAAGCTTATTCAGCCACTTTTTGTTAGAAAGTAAATATGTGTCATAATTAGTCAGTTAATCTTCAAATTTCGAACATTTAAGAAGTAAATAAATAAAAATAATATCAATAAATAATAGAAGCTGATGAGTTTTCAGAAATTTCCAATTAAATAAAGACAACAAAAATTTTGACGAAATTTAGTATAAAGAAAAAAAAAAAAGAGATTTCTAAAGTCTTAAATTTGGTCAAATATATATTTTGATTCTATTATTTTTAAATGAGTCACAAAAATTTAATTTTGTTAATTTAATTTGTGAATTAAATAACTAAATAATTATTATTATAATTATAATAAAAAATAAGAAAATTATTTAAGTGTACTTAATAAAGAGTTTCACTTAAAAAACTTGTTAAAATTTTTATATTTAGTAAGTTAAATTTTTTTAATGTATTAATTATTATTTAAATACTAAAAATTATTATAAATAATAAATATAAAAACCTTAAAAAGTGTCTTAATGACACTTATTGATAAAATCTTTTAATAAATTCAGTTTGGATAAATATTTTTTTTAAAAATTGTATGACTATTTTATACATTTTACTAAATCTTAAGGTTTAGAAGTGTTTTTTTTCTATAAATAAATATCATATTGATATTTTTTAAAACTCATCTACATTTTAAAAATAAAGTTGCCATTGGTTATTATCACAATTTTGAGGCCCGAAATATGCTAAATTGCGAAATAAAGTGTTGAAAGAGAAGATTGGAGCAGTGGGTGTGCCCAAGACAAAGTTAAACCAGCATAGTAAATCAAAATCTCATGACAAAGTTTGGGCTTAAGACAAGCTTCCTAGGCTCATTTATTATTATAATTATAATAATAAATAAAAAATATATATTTAAGTGTATTTAATAAATTGAGTTTGTATAAATAATCTTAAAAATGTACGACTATTTTATATATTTTGCTAAATTTGAAAGTTTAGAAGTATTTTTTTCTATAAATAAATAAATAATTGAGAATCATATTGATATTTTATAGAACTCATCTCACTTTTTAAAATTAAAGTCACCATTAACTACCATCTTAGTATTTTAAAATATATTTTTAAAAAATATATTTCAAATAATATTAATAAATAAAATGCCAACAAAATGAAGTAAAAATGGTCTCACTAACAGTATCTAATAAAAATATATCATATATTGTAATTATCATTCATGTAATTGATGATTTTCTAAATAAATGTGAAAATTTATTGAATGTGTAGATAATATCCATATCACTTATTTTTTAATAAAATAATGTTAATAAATTATATATTTGAATTATTTTAACACTACATTATTTAAAATATATATTTTTTTATTATAATCTGTAACTATTTTATTATAACTTAAATTTTTATCATAATTATTTAGTTATTAAAAAGAAAGAAAAACAGAATTCTTCTTCTAAAGAGTCGGAAAGTTGAGAAAATTAAAGAAATTATATTCAGTTATACATTAACATGATTCACAAATTATGAAGATCTCTCAAATTGAAGTAATAATCAATACTCCCAAATTGTGTCCACTAAAATTTTGTTAGAAAAAATAGGGGCAAATAAATATAATATATTATTTTTATTAAATTATAGAATATCAAAGAGCACCCTGCATTTGTTATTATTTTAGGGCATTGCCAGTATTGCTATAATCATTGATATTTAGTCTGCATATTATTTCTTAAATCCTTATTTTGATTCCTTATTTTAATAATCCCGTAAAAAAAAAAAAAAAAAGAATTATTATCATTTATCTCTTTTAAAATTACCAAATTTTTTACTTAAATGGTATGGCGAGAATGTAAAAATATACATTTATTCTTTCCTTTTCTTAAAAAAATCATCTGCAATTACTTTTATACTATTTTATATAATAATAAAATTAGATATAATTATTTATTTATTTATTTCATATCATAATACACTTAAAAGAATTATAAAAATATTAGATTATGTTTTTATTTTATTAATTTTTTTATAGTAGACGTAGTTTGATTATTTCATTGTTAAGTTAGTACTCATATTGGAAATATTCATATCCATGTTTATATTTATTTTTTTATGCGAACATAAATATAAATTTTCATATTGTTAAAAAACGAATATAGATGTAGATATGAATAATCAATGATAAGCTACTATTTTCTATTATCATCCCTACTCATATAAATAAAATTAACAAAATAATATTATTTTCACGTCTTATAAAATTTATTTTATATTACTCCCGTCAGTTTTGATTCACTTTTACAAATTATAATATAATAATATATTAGTT